>CAJNOQ010003923.1:0-18739 GCA_905250885.1 Didymodactylos carnosus
ATATGTTCAATTCTCAGAGTGTATTTTATACACCTACACCATACATTCTAGACGGTTACTAGGAATCGCTAGGCGTTCACTTTGTGTTATAATTTTTGCGTCACCAGTTCAATGAAGGCCATTCACTTTGTTCTTCAAGTGATCTGCACGATTTCACAGATATTGCTCAAAGTCCATACATTGCAAGATAGAGAATTTTCTGCCCTTCAGATCGAGCTATTGACAAGCTTCCCAAAACTATGCCCATACAGGACAACTGTAGAAATACGCGACAAATATCATCATTTTCACGTATCCTGACACTTTAAAGGGATTCTACCACACATCTGGTCAGAATCGGAATATTTTATATATCGAAAGATAGAGAATTTTCTGGGCTTCCAAATGAACTACAAGAGTTTGTTTTAAATTTTCCTCGCATTGCTATTTATTGACTAAATACCAATGGATACGTCAAGGTTTACCCACAATTCGTTTCACAATAAAAATTAGGAATAGTTGTATTTAGAAAAATTCAGAATTAAAACGCCTCCAAAATAAGCTTGAGTACGTTGCTTCAACTTTAAGTTTAATAGTAATAATCTCAATCTTTGTGTAAGTCTGAAGTAGTGAACGCCGCGGCTGTGTGTTTGGACTTGTTACAAGTTATTTGCCGTATGAGGAAACGTATCCTTAATCCGTCCTTCAATCTTTATCTTTGGTAAAGCGTGAGGAACGGATCCATAACTATTATTTAGAGGTTGGTATCAGCAAGCCTCTACTTTTGTTCGGTCCGCTGATGATGATTATTTTGTCTTGAGTGAGTTTCCATAAGGTTTAAAGTAATTAATGTTGTTTCTTTTACCAATTGCTCCAACGATATTATTCGTCAGGCCTAAACGCGTGTGACGGGATTACATTTTTTCAACTTTTGAGCTACGTTTCTCCTTAAATATTAAACAAAAGTTGAGGAAATTTTTATCAGAGAGCGTGGTAGGATGCTTGGTTTGTGGTAAAAATTGTGAAGTAATCGATTCAGTAGAACGATTTTTATAAAGTCTAATACAAAAGCTGTAAAAGATAAAAAGAGATGAGTCAGAGGCAGAAATCATGTATAGCGATAACAAAAACATGAAATATACATTTATTGTTTTGTTACGTTAATTTAAATCAACGTTTATTCATATTCTCAAGAGACAGAGAGAGAAAATGGTCACTGTCACCGATATCAGGTTATAGTCATATTTTATAAATATATTTTTATCATTTTTCTTTTTGCAATGTTAATTTACGATACATTTAATCGCAACAAGAACAACAATGTTTAAAGCGAAAGAAAGAGTATAAATATAAAAGAAATTCATTTTAAACAGTAAAACATACAAGTTCATAATCAAACGAAACCTACTGACAATATATCTCAATTTCTATACAAATCACCAAAGTAAAAAAACAGTAAAAGTAGATCTTATATCATTGTTTGTTATGACTAAACACGAGCCTTTCGTGTTCTAGCCTTTTAGAATGAACAGTGCCAATTTTGTCGTATTGTTAATGTTCGTTTGTTCAAGTCTTATCAATGCCGGGCGATTAGAACAACAATTAAAATTGTGGAAACGAAATCGGTATCAATCAGAGTTAGCATCATCATCTGAAATTGAGGATGATAGCAATCCATCGAATGATCAGCAACAAGACGTCAATTTATCTGGTTTACCGCAAATACGGGGGTTGGGTTGGGATGAGAGTACTGAGAACGAGATGGATGAACGTTCAATAGGTAAATTAAATGATGCTGTCAGAAGAGAGATAATTTTTTGTTTTGTTGTTTCTTTATTCAAGAGAAACGTGATTTAAATTCATTTCGTCAACAAGCATTGGATGCACATAATCTATACCGTCGTAAATATTGTGTTCAGCAAATGACACTGGATTCATATTTGAATAGCGTAGCACAAGAATATGCACAATATTTGGCACAAAATAATCTTTTTCAACATAGTAATCATCAAGGTATGGGAGAAAATTTGTATATGACAAGTACAACAGGTCAGTTAAGTCAAAATGGTGCTGATGCTGTTACATCATGGTATAACGAAAATCAGTTATATAATTATGATAACCCGGGTTTTTCAATGAGTACTGGGCATTTTACACAAGTTGTATGGCGTGCATCGAATCGTTTAGGTGTCGGTGCTGCTATTGCTAATAATGGCGCTTGGAAGAAATTGTATGTTGTTGCCAATTATGCACCACCCGGAAATTATTTGGGACAATTTCAACAAAACGTTCCACGTCCTTGTTAAAAAATTACAGAATATTCACATACGTTCTTCTTTTAGTCTACTCTCCTCTATTGTTTTCAAATTTAACTTTTTTCGCTTACCTTTTTTAGTCTCGTTAAGTTTCATTACTAGAGAAATAAATTCTTTTTTATTTTACAGTTTTTTACTTTTCATCTCAACGTTTTCCTGAAATCGTAAACATATCAATCACATCACAACACCCTGATTAATATTTCGTTTGTTAAAAATTATGATCAATCAGAAAGAACAGATACAAATTCGAGATTTTGTTATTTGGTTTTTTTGCTTGAAAGTTACCCATGTCATCAAAATCGCCTAACTTTTGCCGATTAATCGCGATTTATCTGCTGGGGTTCTATAGTGACAAGATGGACAAGATGGTTTGGCTTGTCACTATGAAAACACAGCAGAAAAGTTGTGATTAATCGACAAAAGTTAGGCGATTTTGATGGCATGGGTATAATTTTTAGAAAAAATATTATGAAAATTTTAAAATTCCCCGTCACCCTCACGTATATCCATGTAGAAACAGTATTTTTAATCAAGTCAATCAACTAGAATGCTTCTTCGTTTCAGATTTTTTAAGTTCTTGCTTATCAGAGGTGGAAATTAAACTATCTTTAGCTCCTTTATGACGATCGTCTCGCAAACTTCCTGCCTCGTCATCGCCCCGTACCTGGCGAAGTTTCGATAAATGTACTTCGCAGGGATCGCGCCGTAAACTTTCTGCCCCCTCGTCTACCGTCAACTCATGATAAATTTTCCTCTGGCACTTTCTCATCGAGCCTTTCGAGTCCGCAAAATCTCTGCTAACATGAGCTATTCATTGTTTCATCTTAGTTCACAAGAACAAACATATTTTTCAACTGTAAACTGAAAAGAATTTCGTCTAGTGTCTCCATCTCTTCTTTCGCTTACGAGAAAAAATGTGCTTCGAGGAGTTCGCGTCGTGACGTTCTTGCCTCGTTAATCCTCACGAGGTCCGCTCCATGAAGAATCACACTACTTCGTGGGGATCTTCGTACATCGTTCACATCTGTTGCTTAGTTCTTCTTCTTTGCATATTCTGTTTCTTGTTGAGTTGACTAAATCATTTTACAGATCGTTAAGAAAAAGAAATTTATGGAAGAATTACATATCACAATGAATGATTGCATGTTGAATTTTCATTAGCAGAGAATTCGAACAACTATACAACGGGAAAGAGTAATCAAGGTGGATAGGGTGAGCGCACATCTGTATGTATACACATCTGTTCCATACAAAGGCACTAATTTTGAACTATATCATAAGGGAACCCGTTCAGTTTACGCGTAGATATGCTTATCGTTCTCTTTCCTTTTTCATTTTTTATTACCAGTTACATAATCTAATACAATTTAAAGCTGAACTATATCCTTTCTATTTATAAATATCCCACGCAAGCCTTTTTTTGAGTCAACGCGCGTTGAAACGCGTTAGTTTGGACAGGTAACGCATTTTGACGCATTTTTGGTGAAAATGAACGCGTTCCGACGCATTAGTGTACTGTAAACGCATCGAAACGCGTTTAAATCCAATGCGTTCTGACGCGTTAGAGAAAACGGATGCGTTAATTATCAACGCGTTAAGGTGCATTAATTACCGACGCGTTCAGCAGGACCATTATTTGGTAATCTAACGCGTTTTTATGCGTTATTTTCTGATGTGTTTTAATTTTTTTTCAAAGTGTATCATAAAAGATGAAACAAGAAGACCATTTGACTTTAAAATCTTCTTGTGACATAGAATAACCGAAACAATGCGAATACAAAAGAAAGAAAATAACAATGCGACCTGTATTAGCAGATTTATTCATGTTCAACAGCTCCACGAATGACAGAGTAGAAACATCCTATCTCAAAAAAGTCACTTACATTTGGTGAGTTTCTCAATAAAGTGCAACTCGGTATCAGAGTTCACCTTTAAACAGAAGGATGAGGTACGGAGTTATCGACCTAACAGACAGACTATCTCATTTCTCGCACACACATAGTTAGGTATGCGAAAAGAGATGATTGTCTACGGAATTACTTTATTCTGAACGAAAAGATTTGTTTACTTTATAAATGCAACATAGAAGTCATAGAATAAAGAAGCAAACACTGTCTTGTCTGACTGAGATGATCAAAACACATAGCATTGTTACTGCATATGCTTCGATCGTCTGATAGCTCAGATGGTTATGTGTTTGCTTCTTAATTCTAGGTACTCACGTTCAAATCACACTAAAGTCATGTAAGTACAAATTGTTTTCTTCCTCTATTTCATCACTCTACTGGGTTATATAGTCGTTTATATGCATATCTATGCATCCAGACATGTACCAGAATTTAATCTGATGCTGAAGTTTACTTTTTTTTCATTTTAATTGATTTTCACAGAATACAAACGCGATAAAAACTAACGCGTTGAAACGGTCAAAATGCATCCTGATAAACGCATTAGAAATTAACGCACATCAACGCGTTTTTTTCCCAGAAAACGTTTGCCTGGGTATCCGGTAACTGACATTTGTCGTTAACAGTTTAGTCATAACAAAAAATAATATAAGATGTTTACTTTTACTGTGTTTATCACTTTATTGATTTGTACAGAAGTTGAGATATTTTATAAGGAGGTTTAGTTTAATGGTGAACCTGCATGTTAAATGGCAAAAAAAAGAAAAATGATGAAAATGTATTTTCAAGGTGATTGTTAAGTAGAGCAAACGAACCGCACTTACTTATTTATTTTATTTATTCTACTTCTATGTCATCATTTAGAACAACCATGATACATGAGCTTGAATGATCATGATCGAAAAAATATGACTGTGACATGCCATCGGTGGTAGTGGGCATTCTGTCGGTATCTTTCTCTTGATAGTATGAATAAATATTGAATAAAATTAATGTAACAAAAATATTTATATTTCATGTTTTCATGTGTTACTTATCGCTATACGTGTTTTATTGCTTTTGCAGAAAGGATGAAATGGCATAAACGTCGCGTCCATATAACATAAACATCGAATGACTAGCAAAGTGTAAGGCTTGAAGGGATGATAATGATATATCGAAATTTTCCTTTCGAATTGGGTGCATGAAGTTGCTAAGGGGCAGTGAGTCAAACATGGCGACTAAATACAACTATTCCAAATTTCTATTTGTGAAACGAACTGTGGGTAAAACTTGAAGTATCCATCGGTATTTAGTCAATAAATAGCAATGCGAGGAAAATTTAAAACAACCTGTTGTAGTTCCTTTAGAAGCCCAGAAAATTCTCTATCTTCCGGTATATAAAATATTCCGATTCTGACCAGATGTGTGGTAGAATCCCTTTAAAGTGTCAGGATACGTGAAAATGATGATATTTGTCGCGTATTTCTACAGTTGTCCTGTATGGACATAGTTTTGAGAAACTTGTCAATAGCTCGATTTGAAGGGCAGAAAATTCTCTATCTTGCAATGTCTTTCGTCAATTGTGACGGAAGTGCGTTTTTCAGAAAAAAGCATGGTGACGTAAGTTCGCGTGAATTTCGGAGTGCTTTTTGTGGCTGTGACGAAAATTCACATTTTGATGACGAAAGTTCTGTCGACTATGACGAAAATACCCTTGTTTTTAATGGTTCCTGCTTAACTTTCATCACACGTAAATACCGCTATAAATACAGAATAGAATCAAGTGCTGTGATATTATTATGTGATCGGGTGCACTTCCTTAGTAAGAGCTGCACCTAGTATTTACTCCACTGCAGTACTTCCTTAACAAGTACTTACAGCGGATTATGTGCCTTTCTCATGAGATAACAAGTAAAACTAATGAAGTGCTTGCTGAGGTAGTACTTCCTGACTGAGTACTGCTTATCCTAAACTTAAAGGATTATCTCTCTTTCTTTCTGAAAATGCTAATGAAAGACCGAAACAAAATTATGATGTTACAATGGATAATGTAAGTGTAAATTAAACAGCGCGGTGTATTGTAAAGAAAATGCTCTCTCAGGAAGTCCTCCCTTGGCAAGTCCTTAATACCTGTCAACTCCTTTCGAAAAAGAAAAAATGTACATAGCAGTTTTACTATTGATATGAATTGTGCATAAGGAGAGTTTTTTTTATTTGTGTTTAATAGTCATCATCATTAAATCAAATCGGTTTACAAATGTCATTAGATTGTAAATTGTAAGTAGTTACTTAGGAAGTACTTACTTACAGTGAACAAAGATTTATTGTTCAATGCTGTGACGAAAATTCGCCTCACGCAACGAAATTTTTCGTGTGTGTGACGAAAATTCACACTTTGGTGACCACAGTTCCCGAGGAGTACCTCCCCCCAAGGAACTTTCACCATGTATGACCAAAGTGCGTTCGTCATAATGACGAAAGTGTGGTGTGACGAAAGTTCCATAATCCAATCACTTGAGGAACAGAGTGAATGGCCTTCATTGAACTGGTGACGCAAAAATTATAACACAAAGTGAACGCCTAGCGATTCCTAGTAACCGTCTAGAATGTATGGTGTAGGTGTATAAAATACACTCTGAGAATTGAACATATAGCTTTACACACCGAGAATAATGATCTAGTCTGGTTGTGCAAACCGTCTGTGCTGAAAATGCTTCAGATTTATCGATTGATTGTTCGAATCGCACATATAGCGATGATTTTTTCTTTCACTTATTCACACTTTAAGTTCTCTTTCCTTTTTCATTTTTTATTACCAGTTACACACAACTTAAGATGTCTACTTTTACTGTTTTTATCACTTTATTGATTTGTATAGAAATTGAGATATTTTATAAGGAGGTTTAGTTTAATGGTGAACTTGCATGTTTTACTGTTTAAAAAGGCTTTCTTGTATAGTTATCCTATTTTTTCTCTTTAAAGATTGTTGTTGTTGCTGCTGCTACGATAATAACCTTAATTTTGTCTATCGTAAATTAACATGAAAAAAGAAAAATGATGAAAATATATTTTCAAGGTGAGTGTTAAGTAGAGTAAACGAACCGCACTTATTTATTTATTTTATTTATTCTACTTCTATGTCACCATTTAGAACAACCGTGAAACATGAGCTTGAATGAGCATAATCGAAAAAATATGACTGTGACATGCCATCGGTGGTAGTGAGCATTTTGTCGCTGTCTTTCTCTTGATAGTATGAATAAATATTGAATAAAATTAATGTAACAAAAATATTTATATTTCATGTTTTACTTATCGCTATACGTGGTTTATTGCCTTGAAGGGATAAGACTTGAAGGGATGATAATGATATATCAAAATTTTCCTTTCGAATTGGGTGGATGAAGTTGCTAAGGGGCAGTGAATCAAACATGGCGAATCAACAAATGTGTATAGGCATGCACCAATACAATATATTGGGTCCCAATAATATTGGTCACTCAATCTATTGGGACCAATAATATTGGTCGTCCAATATATTGGGTTTTCGCAATATTATTGGGTGTGGGTCAGTTGAGTTCGGCCTACTTTTACAGTACAGAGTCATGCTTTATGTCCCGTTGTGCTTCAAAAAATAACCCAATTGGACATGCACCGATTAATAATCAATATTAGGGCATTCAGCAAAGTCGTTCCAAATCAGTTATAAAAAGCTCTCAGAGCTGCCGAACGCTTCATTTTGTAGGAAAATGTTTTCTCTACCAAATGGAAGTGCTACAAAAAATTTTATGTTATATATAGGGAAAACAGAATAAATCGAAAACGTACGATAATCATAGAAAAATAATTGTCCGTCACTTTTTTCGCAATTCTGCTCAGTTTTCATTAATATACCAGAAGTTATTCATATACCATTCGATAGGCCTTGAAAAACTCTATAAATCTATATACTTGTCTTGTATTTTGTAGTACACAAAAATGTTGAATTGACATATTCAAGTATCGCTTTTGGCATGTTATCGGTCAGATACACTCAAAAAAATACCTCATTGACCTCAATGTAATAGAGCCAATGTAACCTCAATGTAATAGAGCCAATGTAACCTCAAATTATAGAGCTCTGCAAGCTGGACAGAATGGTGAAAACCGCAAATCTCTAGCCTTGTTAGAAAAAAGTTATCGCCATTTTACCCTCGCAGCGGAAAATGCATTTTCATCATTTCCGCCTGATTTGGCCTAACTTCTAGAAACTCTCCTGTCCACATTCCCTAACGTAGAACCTTGTAGTTGATATCAAATGAAAGGGTGCGTTGAGTTCTATATATCTCGATGATCGAAAGTTATGCAACCCTCGGAGTCTTGAGATAGAGATTTGTGAAAAACTCGGTGTTCTAGAAAAGCTGGTGATCTTAAAGTTTCTTTCAGAAGTTTTTCAACCATATCACTTCCTCGTTCCTTCAATTCTCCACAAAATGAAATGCTGGCCAAGTTTCTACGACCTTGTGTCAAAAAATGTCGTAGAAAATACCATACAGATCGTAAACGGGATTCAAGCAAATAAATTTATATTCGTAATGTTAAAGGTCGTCCAAGATCGTAGAAACTTGGCCAACATCTCATTTTGTGGAGAATTGAAGGAACTATCCAGTGATATGGTTGGAAAACTTCTGAAAGAAACTTTAAGATCCCTAGGTTTTCTAGAAACCGAGTTTTTCAGAAATCTCGGTCTCAGGACTCCGAGGTGTAGCATAAACAAACAACGTAGCCAAACGTGTACTAATTTAATGCGATATATCAATAGATAGAATTTCTCACGGGCTATAAAACTGTGTTTTTAAAATATTTAAGTACAAATTAAGTACAAACTTACAGCTGCCTAAGTAGTCAATTTCACCAAAAAATCTTGCCTTCCGAGCAAGAAATAAGAGTCAGTTTCTAGGAAATAATGTCTCTTATCTCGGTAACGGAAAAGACCTGAGCCTCTCACAGGCGGTATCTGGCGCGCTTTCGAAACTATGTGGAACGGCATGGTACAAAGAAGCAAAAAGTAGACGATATCGAGACATTTGTATAAGAGAGATTTGAAGCAGTTTGCGAAAGTTGTCTTCCTGTGCACGACCTCGATCTGAAACGTTGGGCTCTACAGAGAGCACAAGAACAATCACTTCATGAATTTTCAGCTCCCAAACATTGGATCACTACCTTCAAACATCGTCACGGTGTTGTCTCTCGGAAAATTACTAAGTTTGGCACAAAGTATGCCTTAGATGATGCCGATGAGCTTGAGCAGCTGGCTACTCGATTCGTCGACAAGCGAAAGTCGATATGCAGCACTACAGTCCTGGCGAAATTATGAATACTGATCAAGTTGGGTTAGAAAAGGAATTGCATTCAACTCGCACATTGAGCTATTAGGGTGAAAAACTGACAGTGTCCGCTGTAAAATCTCAAAATGTAATTACTCACTCTTACACTCTACAACCAACGATAAATCTAGCCGGTGAAGTAGTAGGACCTATTTATTTATGTCTCAAGGAGCCTACGGGGCGGATAAGCGAAAGTGAGTTTGCTTATATTCATTTCTAATTCTCTGAATGATACTCTGCTAGATGTTCAAGCCAAATGTTCCAACCCAGAAATATTGTCATCACGTGTAGCAAGTCCGGTAAACTGATTACATCACTTGTTCATTATTGGAGAGACAAACTTCTGGCTCCTGTTGCTCACAAAAAGTGTTTTCTTCTTTCGGACGAAAGAATGCAAAAATCTCTAACCCCTCACTCTCACACTCATTCGATAGTCAATGAAATTCTACATCGAATAGGGAAAACTTTTTAAGTAAAGCATCGTCTCCAAGCTCATCCTCACCTTCCGTAACACAGAAAGTGGGATCATTTTCTTCCTGTGCTTCGATATCACAATGTTCGTCCTCGTGTGCATCGTCGAACAGATCGTTGTAGTCTCATCTTCTACTTCGTACGACGAACTGCTTTTAACGTTATCGAGTATTTGATACAAGTGATCAACAAGTTGTTGCTCACGAAGACTCCTTGAAGGACGGTAAGAATCGTTTTTCGCAACACGATCGGCAACATGGTTGTTACAGACACAGCGTTTATCATTTCGCTTTCGAAATAGTACACAAACAATGTACCATGTATCTGTACAATGTATGTGTATGTAATGTGTAGTAGACAATGAAATTCTACATCGATTAGACTACTTTAGAGATTTTTGCCATATGACATGACTAAACAGGAGATCAAAAATACTTTAACGCATTTTCACAATAATCGATAAATAACAAGATTTTGAGCTTTTTCAAGATTTCTTCACACAGAACAGATATTGAAAATATCTTCATTCGATAGACAATAAAATTCTACAGCGAATAGACTATTTTAGAGATTTTTGCCATACTTGTTGAAAGATGCAGTCGCTACCGACAAACTTGATGGCCCTATTTTAGTGCAACGGGAAGCACTTTCTCGATGTAACCAGTATCGTCGACTGTTCCTTCAGCCAGGATTACCAAGGGCGTTATACCTTTGGAACAGGGAACCAATCAAACCATCACTTCTGTGGGAACTTTCTTTTTTGCTGAACGCTACTTTTTTCATGGGCATTAGCACGACGGACTGCCCTTATTCGATTATTCTGGGAGTTACAGAGTGAGCCAAAAGTCTTGGTACTGGATAGAAAAATTTTGTTTTCTCCCTCATCACAACCAACAAAAAGGCTGAAAATTGGCCAGAGAGTTAGCCTATCTAGGAGGAGTATCAGTCTAATTTTTCGGCTCTATAGGTCACGTTGCAATAAAGATACGTAGTTTTCAATCTAAACGAGATTTGATTTCATATGACGTGGTCATCTGTTGGCAGATGAAATCTCCTCAATAATTAATCTTTGTCACAGAAACTCGAGTAGTATTGAGCCGATCCACTTCAAGCACACGTCTAATGTGATAATCTGCAAGATCGTTACGAGGTGTTTTTCAACATCGCTAGATCTTTGAATTCTCTCCCTTCTAACTGCTCTCTGATACAACTCCAGACGTTCTTCAATGGGTCACTCATCAAACATTTTGCTGGCTTGGTCTTCGGCTTCAATACGTTCAGGGAAAAGTTCACTGATTCTATGCAGGATACATCCAGAACGGTGCTTCGAATCTGCGTCATCTTGCCAGATAATATCAATTCCATCATACAAACTATCGATATACGGTTTAAATTGCTTTTGGCTTAGTTTGATGCATCAGAATCTATCCATTGCGCTTCTTTCGTGCCTTTTTGTTTCCTATGGATGTTGGAAGCATCACGTGATCATATTCGATCACTTCATGCAAAATTAAATCTTGTTTAGATTAAAAACTACGTATCTTTGTTCGAACGTGAGCTATAGAGCCGACAAATTAGACTAACACTCCTTCTAGATAGGTTAACTATCGGGCCAATTTTCAGCCTTTTTTGTTGGTTGTGATGAGAGAGAAAACAAAATTTTTCTATCCAGTACCAAGACGTTTGGCTTGCCATTTATCTATGAAACAAGATGCAAAATAGAGCCTTCACGCGAACGAGTTTTTCTCCAATACAGTTCAATGCTTGAATGACAATATGACAGTGGGCAATCACATGGAAATTAGGTGAAAAAACGAAAGCTACTTTTTTAATGATTTAAATAGCGTTTTAAATACACTAGCCAATGGCCAATTTAATGTTGAAAAATATTTGATCCAAATGCTTTAAGTGGTCGAGATGGGTAAGTCCCAATTTTTTGCAATCTTTACTACAACTCGACGAAAATCGTTTTCTCTTGTCAAATAGGCAGTCACTTAAAAATTGTAACATATATATTCTGAAAGCTGCGCACTTGGGCTATTGATTCATAAAAAATTTTTGTCCGAACGGGTTTGCGAAAGGGAAACAACATGATTTTTATCTGCACGAGATGTCGTTCGAAAACATGCGTCCAGTAAAGTGGGCACGCCATCCACATCCAAGCTCTGTTTTCAATGAAACTTTCAGCAATTGTTCCTCTGTATGTGGCACGTCTAGATGGAATGCCCAAACTCGCCCAAACATTTCTGGGCGAAGTTGTAGATTTTACAAACACTCTGGTTTTTTATCGTTTTCTCACGTTTTTCTTGGTAAAAAAGCATCCTAGCTAAAAGATAAGGACATATTCGGAATCAGCGTCAAAAACTGCATCTAATGATGTGTCCTTTTACCGCTTTCAAGGTATGTATGCTGAATTTTTCTGAAAATAGATTTTCCAAGATTTTTCTCTAAAGTTAAAGCTACTGTTTTTTGCAGGGCATCTTGAAAATTGTGAAAACCAGTTTTCTATAGGTTTTCGGCCATAACGAATCTAATGGCGCTGTTGAAAAAATTTCAAAGTGATTTTTTGAAGGTTTCCAACGGACTGGATCTCTGGAAAACCATCACAAAACCAGATTTTAGCTGGGATACGGATGCCATAAGATAGAGCGCACACGAAAACCTATTAAAAACAGATTTTTCGGTTCAACGAATCGCTCTGAAACAAATTTCCACGTGCCTATTGAAAATTGCCTACTGTGAATATAAACACGAGAAATGCACAAAAAGTCGTAGAGATCATTTGATCCAGTTATCCTTATCGATGCGACATCAAACCACCTTGATCGTACAGTGTATGGTATTTTCCTCGGATATTGACGATCACTGTGAAAGATTGATCGCCAGCCAATGATCGATAGTAGAAATGATCAGTATCAGGTTCGAAACCATAGTGTGTGTTACTCCAAAAATCAGTATCAGGATCAGTGTGAACATAAACTGTAGTTTCATTAGAAGATCATACCGTCGGTTGATTAAACCAAGTGAAATTCATCCAAGACAAGAGAGCAGAGATAGTAGCAAGTTTCTTCATTTTTGTCTTTCAAAAAGGATTTAGTTCTCTTCTGCGCTGATTTCATATCTGATAAATGCTACTGTTACGACTGTAAATCTCACAAACATCCTTCAGGCTTCCTGCGCAATAAATTATTGATATCTTTTCTTACTGAATACTGCCAAAGCAAATACTTCAACTCTTTCTGTAAGACAAGGTTGAGTGGTGAGGGTGCGGGGGTGAAGAACAGCCTCTAGCTTCAAGACGGATATTTTCTGATCTCCCAAAGTCTCATTAATGACTATCTGATTCCACATGTTTAAAGCTAAAAAAATTTTAGCTTGTTCCAGTTTCAAGGAAACGAAGCCAAAGGTGATACCATCAAGTAGATAGCCGAGAAAGTTCAATCCTTGCTCAAGGTAGGCTGTGATTAGTATGCTGGAAAACTCAAACCATAATGATCATCGGTATGATGTACAGATGGTTGCCGCTTCTCTTCTCACACTTGAGAGAATCCTTTTATTGATCAGAATTGATTAGTGCACGAAACTGATGTCTCAAATCTGAGCCATGCCTCCATCGACAAACAGTTCAATACCCGTGATATCACTTGAAGCTAGGAAGACGGCTACTTTGGCAATTTCATCAGACATACCAAATCGATTCATGGGTATAGCAGAGAGGAAATCGGCGTTCATTGTTTTTTTCATCTCGTCACTAAATCCGGCTTTGTCCCATGCAGTTGTTGGAATTGCCCCTGGATTGAGGATATCGACTCGAATCTTGCGTTCCTTCAGGTCGACCGTCCAGCAACGGGCAAACGAGCGAACAGCCGCCTTGCTTGCACTCAGAAGACTCGTGGTAGGATAAGCTTTAATGGAGCTAACAGATCCATTTAAGATGATGGATCCACCTTCGCTTATCAATGGTAAGACTTTCTGGACAGTGAACAATACGCCTTTTACGTTGATGTTGAATAGTTCATCAAATTGTTTCTCGGTGATTGAATCCAGCGGCACAAACGTGCCGATACCTGCATTGGCGAAGACGATATCTAAGCGACCCTTTTCCTTCTCGATGATGCTGTGCATCGTGTCGAGATCAGCCATCTTGGACGCATCAGCTCGTATTGCCGTCACTTTCTTCCTATCCATTGTCTTCACGGCTTCGTCAAGCACTTCCTGACGGCGTCCGCACAGTGTGCATCCAGGCGGACATTAGGTGAAAAAATGAAAATCGACTTTTCATTGATTCAAATAGCAACAAATATACTGCGAAACATGCTGTATCTGATGGCATAAAAAGTTTTGTTCTAAAGCTTATGTAGCGTGGAAAATCAGCCAATCAAAAATTAGCCTGAAAACAGCAGTATCTGTAAGAAAATGAAATTTTTACAAAACTGAAGAAACTGGTAATTAAATAAAGTGTAGATTCCGAATCTGCACATAGTTTACTATCAGTTAGTAAAAAAATTCTTAATTTCGACTTGATATTGTTGAGAAAAAAATAAAGGTTTTTCCTAAATGCTTTTTCGAACACCTGTTTTCAGTAAAATGAGCGCTCCCTTCACATTCCAATTTGAAATTCGTTCAAACTTTGACAAAATGTTCTTCTAGCTTCCCTCTATCATCTGTGTCAGCGCAAATTAGCGCAAATGTTTCTGAAGCGTACAGCAGGTTTTCCAAAACACCATGGCTTTTCAGGTGTTTTCCATTTATATCGGCTCATAAACGTTTTTTGTTTACTAACAATGACATATTCAGAATCAGCGCAAGAAACTACATCGAATGATGTGAGATTAGTAGGTTTCTCTGAGCAAAAATTTGTTGGATCTAACGAAACGCTAAAGTCGAAGCATAGCGTGACAATTTGGCTAAGGATTTTGATATTGGCTATAAAAGCAATCCGAAAGCCTACAAACACCTTTTTTATGGTTTTCATATATGCTCTTTCCAATGATGCGCTTTGTTCTGCACCTTCAGCAATGAATCGTTGCGCAGTGACCAAACCCATGCCTTCGGAGCCACCTGTGATGAGAGCAATTTTTCCATCGAGCTTAGACATTTTCTTCGTGTTGTCATAGTAGTCGGAGTTACTATGCAGCGAGTGGCCTTCGACGTGTTTTGTAAAAGAAAGACACCTATCGCGCATTTATGTACAACCATCATGCTGACTAGGCATTTTTCTCGTCCTTCTAAGCGTTTACTCGCATCATGGCGATGTTATGTGTCCTCTCTAGCATGGCTTTATGCGATTCTTCTCGATATAAGAACAGAAAGGAAAAAGTGTGATTGTGTCCATGTGAAAAATAAACGAAACAAACCATCTATGATCACGATTTAAAACAGTTTTTCTTCATTGCAGAAAACACCAACCGAACGAGTTCAAATGCAACGTATCTGTACGTGAGGTTCACCAAACTCAAACTTCGAGCATATTTTTTTAACCCTCATTCGGCTACTTTACGATAGAATTCGACGAGCTCAACATCATTGTTGTCATACGAAAAATTCCCAAGCCCTTGTTTCGTACCGAAATGTCGAAATTACTGATATTCGCCATCGAATGTAGCCGAACTGTTATCAAAATGTTCTGACGAAACGCAGCAGGGCCCTGTCTAACCAGAGGACCAACCCACTAAAAAGTCTCAAAAACCAGCTCAAGTTATAATCGCGTTTTGTTCCTTCTGAGAGCAGGAGACAAAGCTACTTGTCCTTTTCTCTTGGCCTCTGTCCTTCCCTGAGATAAAGATTTTTCCTATCTCCATCAATGTGCATGAGTGAGAGATAAAAGGTTTATCGATATAGTCGCACAAGCACCAGAGAGTATATCTGGAGTGCCTCAGAGTCCATTAACAAAATATGCACAAGAATCTCGAAGCGCTCTCAAGAAGTGTTCAATTGTTTGCCGGCTTGGTGCAAGGACTATCAGCTTCTTATGCCGTAGGTGGGAAGCTCGATAGCATCTGCTGGTGGTGATGAAAAGTATTTACCGAACAAGCGTGCTAATCCAGACTTTGGAAAGAGGCTCAGCACATTGACGAGCACCGAACTGACGAGGGAAGTACCCGAAGTGTCCCATCGATTTAGGGTCCATACTATGCCCACAAGTAGGCCTCAGTGGGACTAGCAAAACCCTAAAAGGATTCGTGCCCATGGTTCTGTGGTGAAAAGTTATGGCCGTGTCATTATTCACACAGAAACGTGTAAGGAGAGGCTGATATTTCATTCTTTTCATAATTCTTCTGATTTGAATAACGGCATTTTTTCTTCTATTATAATACAAATAATTGTCACATGGCAAAAATCATTGTATTAATAGCATTTGTCTTCATAGCTCTTTGTACATTTTTCTGATAATAAACTCTTAGACTGTTCGAAATCTCAAAGACGAAGATGAAAAGTAAGTATTAAAAATACACTATATACAATTTTTAATCTTTACCTTTTATTATCTTTTAAAATTCGGCTTTTCTTAAATAAACTGTAGTTTGAGAAGATGGCAACGTCTGATTTGATATTTCAAACTCTTGTCTTGGGCGGGACAGTAAGGACTCTTGTGGCGCCTCTAGACAGTGACATCGCGACAACCACGGTTTACTACGGCTTACATCATGGCAGTAAGCATGATAGCCACTATAGAAAAAAATTCGATTTTCTTTTATAAACTGAGCTATTCTTTTTAACTTTTCTCGCGTAAAACTTTGTGCAAAAAAATTAAAAATCACTTTTGCATTTATTTCAAAATTCTTCCACTAAACTGCAAAAAGTGCTCCGCTCAGCATATGGTAACCTGAACAACTCTGCTAGCGCAAAATTTTCTTGAAAATGCCTCGTTGTCTTTGAAATGTGCACATACGTTCGTGTACGAGGTAATCAAACAACCGAATTTCCACACAAGAGAGATTTCGCCCAAAATAGGTTTTCACTAGGTTTTTGTCTTTTTCTCGAAAAACAAACATTACCACGACATCCAGTGTGATAGACAACCCATGTTCGTTTTCGACATTGCCATACCTAAGAAAATATTGATCGTGGGGCTTCGCGGAAATCCGACGGCGCGCCTAAACAGCGAAAGATTAAGAGGTCGCTCAATTCGCATTTTATAGAGAATATTTTAGGCTATCATACCTATAGGAAAAATATAGGGATCACTCTGGTAGAACTTGGAACCACGACCTAGTCTTTCAAAGACCAATAAGGTATACCACCTGCAGGTGGTAATAACAATCTTTTTCCAACAGTTTTTGTTTGTTACTCGAAAGTAATACGTGGGTAGGCCTGTCAATCGCGAAAAATAGATTTTGTTAAGAGTTACATCATTCGATTTGGCATGAAAAACTGGAGTGACAAAACTTTTCAAAACCTCATAAGTCCTTTTGCTGGAAAATCAGGTTTTCTCAAGACTTAAGCCTAAAAGACCCGAAAATTGACCAATTTCAGCTTTTTATGTATATACGGCCCGCAGATGATATTTTCTGAGATATTTTTATATCAACTTGTAATTAATTATCTCTTCTATGCAATGCTGAAAACCAAACTGGTATAATTTGAAGACAGGTTTGTGGGTGGCTACCCTCCTCCCCTTAAGCATGCTATAAAACATTTTTTAACAAAACAATTAGGAGCAAGAGCCCTCTCGGCTGTTTTTCAGAGTGATATGCAATCACTTCTAACCAAAAGAAACCCGTTTCCGTGTAAGAAAGTTGCATATCCGCTGTGCGAAAAATTCACATGGATTGATCAAATAAAGTGTCACACATGCAGATAGAAGCCCCACTTTGATTTAGCCACTTCCCAAAGTTTCGCTTTGCTCGCCACCGACAGATTGCAGTTCTGCATCCACAATTGCTTCAGTGATCGGTTGCGTTTTAGCATGTCGACAACAGAATCAACACACGAATCCGTCACCGACTTGTTCGAATTGAGATACAGATGAGCGAGACATGTATCGTAATGAGCGAGTGCATTGACCAACAGTTCAACTCCTAGATCGCCTATACGATTGTCCCCTAGCCCTAGAGCAATCAATGTTCTATTTGTCTTAAGCATTTTAGCCAGATGATGTGCACCTTCATCTGTGATGTCGTTCTCGCCAAGGCCAAGTTTCTTGAGATTTTTATTGTCCTTTAAGAGTGCCTGCGCCAGGGAACGAGCACCTATGTCAGACACACGGTTCTTGAAAAGAATCAGTTCCTGTATTAATGGATTGGCGCATAATGCATTCGCTAGGATCGAGGCACCTTGCGATGTGATCTTATTGTCCCACAAGTCGAGCAAGATACACTGTTTCTTGAAGATTGCCTGGTCGACAACCATCTCCATGTCTGGATCGGTCAATTGCTGATAGATCAGTGATACCATCGAGTAAGGTTGACATTTGTGGATGCATTTTTTCAGTTTCAAATTGCGATAAGTTGAATCAGTTTCCATTGGCGAACGCTTGACCTCAAATGATGTTCTCGTTGATGGTTCGTTCACAGTTTGATTAACAAACGTTGAGACAGATGTACCACTCACGAACACAGAGAGAGAGAGAGAGAGGAAAACCAGCAAAAAGCCGTCCTTCGTCTTCTCAAGATCAGAAAATATCATCTGCGGGCCGTATATACATAAAAAGCTGAAATTGGTCAATTTTCGGGTCTTTTAGGCTTAAGTCTTGGGAAAACCTGATTTTCCAGCA
>CAJNOQ010003924.1:0-18731 GCA_905250885.1 Didymodactylos carnosus
GAAGAACGGGTGACCGTCTATGAAGATCATCAGCTGTAGGGAAGATATCGGGCTTATCGAAACTGCTTCGGCAGCACCCTATACCGCAAGGTAGCCGCAAGGCGGGGTCTTCTTCCTTCTTCCTTCCATACATTGTCAGAATGAGTGTATGACTGAAATTGAAATAGAATTTATTACCACAGTGAACAACTCAGAATATGGAAAAATAAAAATATCGAAACCTTCAAATCTACCATTTATGTTGACAATGTTGTTATAAGAATGCTTTGCTTCTATTATCTTCCACCGAGTATATGTTGTCTCTTTTACAATATTTACTGTAATTTAAAACCAGACTCTATTTCAACTTTCACTTGTTCAACCATTGAATATTCGTTCATTTTACTTTTATGAAGCATCTTAACAAATAAGACAAAACAAAAGACGTCCAACAGATTGTTGTACCATCTTACTCTGAGCGCGCATATGAAATGTTTTTTTTAAATGAGCTAAATAAACCATCCCGAAAGCGCCCTTTCCTAACGGAAAACGAAACTGAAAGTCATCGACGCCGCATAGATGACCTTCTCTAAACAGAAAATAGCAAATTATAGTATAAGCTCGATTCCAATTATAAAAGAAATACTACTCTTGTATTCCGCAAACGAAGTAGGAAAAATTATACAAAGAATATTGATACTTACTTTAAACCCATTCTTCTCAAATCAATTTGCATTGTTTCTTCTAAATCTGTACGACTGATATATTTTTGAAACTCTTTAATCGACATCGGGCCTTCTTCTTATTCGGCTTGTGCCATCGAATTCAAAAACTTTGGTAAATATTCATACAATATCGACCTTCACACTTTTCGACAATAAATTTAACACGAACTACTGACGACGTTAGCTGTGTAATGGCCTTGCGCAAGCTATTTCTCTGCATTGCCACAGATCATGACCTATCGATGATCGATTTTCAGCCGGTCACGTTCTCTGCCGTTTACACTTTTTTCACAAGTTCAAAAAAGCGTTTTTTCAGTCCCGATGAAGCTATTGAAGATGGGCACATCTGGCTTTGCCTTTATCTCATTCACATACATTGATTGCTCTTATCTCGTTTTCAGAATTTTATGCGTAAAATGCATTGTATTTTTACTTTTTCTATTTATTCCATACACGTATATACTGCTCTCATCACTCCTCGATGTTTTTTAGCAAGCTTGTTGTTGTTCTATTTGCCGTTGCGTGGCTCTCTGGCGTTTGCGGACATTGTGAGTTACAAAAAGCATCCTAATTTCGTCGGGTCCTTATTTTTTTCATTCTCGTACCAATTAGATTGCTGGCCTTCAGTCGATCAGACACCTGACTGGAATGTTGTTCGCAGAACAGACAATTACGAGACGCGTAATCCTGTTCGTTTATCGACCCAGCTCCTCTCATACTGACTGAATGGATCAATTTTTACCTAGATCAAAAATGTAAATGATCCCAACTTCAGATGCTTCAACGGTGCAGGTGGAACTGCCCCAAACACGTACTCTGTCGAAGCCGGCAACAAAATCACCTTCAACACTGATAACGTGCTCTACCATTTAGGAGTAAGTGATGTTGCTTTGAAAGTGAGATGTTTGAATCGCTGCAATATTCACGCTTGTGACAGGTTATCAACGTCTATATGGCTAAGGCACCCGGTAGAGTCATCGACTTCGACGGCGCCGGCAACGTATGGTTCAAGATCTTTGAAATCACCGCCCATGCTGATCCAAGCGGAACTAATTACCCAGCATTCCCCGCTGATAGTAAGTTATCATTAACCTTTCGTCCACTAATCATCGTTTTCCGTAGTGTTGTCCAGCATCAGTTTCAACATCCCAAAGAACGTTCCAACCGGAGAGTACGTATTACTCACCGCATTATATCATCTACAGACCAATTATTCTAGGTATCTCCTGCGCGTCGAGCACATAGCCCTTCACGACGCCTATTACTACGGCGGCGCTCAATTCTATATTGCCTGTGCACAATTAGACGTGAAAAACGGTGGAAATGGTTCTCCAAGCCCTCTGGTTTCGATCCCGGGAGTGTATACTGGCCATGTATGTACATACTGCTTGCTACTTCTTACTGACAATCGCTAAATCGAAACGAATTAGCGGGAATAGGGGAACTTATTCGAAGAAATACATGTTCTCTTTCCACTAAGCCCCTTCCCTTCTACTAAGCCGGTAATAAAGGCGTCTCCTGAAAAAAATGTAACTGGTGTACTAGAACAGCCTATCGAAAGCTAAAGTTTGATATCGCTGTAACAGACGTCTGAAAATGGGGGGTGGGGGTAGGGAGATTTAGTTCCTTTGACGGAGTGAATGGTCAGAATTCAACAATGTTTGTCTGTGTGTCTGTATGAAACGCAGATGATTGGCCGTCAATCGACCAATGAAAATACAGCATCAATCATACACGGGAACAGTGATTAAACATTCTTGAAAATAGCACTTCAGGGATTTCTTGACATGGATATTACGAATAAAATTTCAGAATCAGAAAATTTCTCTCTAAAGTTTTAGGAAACCCAAGGATTTCCAGCTTTTATCTGGATTTCGAAATCTTTTCCTGGAAATAGTCAGAGATCTGAAAAACTGAGAATTTTCTTTAACTATTTCCACAAATGGCACTAACATCAGGCAACTGAAAATACAAGACACGGTCACTACTAATCCAAAACTGTAGAAGTACTTGCATTCTGCTTCGTCAAAGGTTATGCGAGCTAGCGAGCTTACTTGTATGCCTACACTAATCAAAAAAAGTATCGTATAGAAATACACGTTCTTAACTCAATACAAGCGAAACAAGAATGTGTATTTCTCCATCTTCTTCTTCTAATTCAACTCTTTTCTCTGCAGGAAAGTGGTATCATCTTCGATCCGTATTCCTATCCCAAGCCGACCAAATACATCCAACCGGGACCAGTAAGTTTTTCGCCTTTGCAAAGAAAAATACTCTTTCAATTCTGACCGTTATTAATAGGCGGTGTGGAGCGGCTGATGTGTTTCTCTAGTCAGCCCAAGACACAAGCTACGCTGTCTTCAAAGAAGGAGGAAGATTCTTACAAGTATCCGAGCTGTTTCCTGCTTGTTTAAACATCTATTATCATTCTTTAAGAATAAATAACACAAAGAATATGCGTATTTATTATTATTACCTATTTCGCTTTCAAGTACTTGAAGAGCCATGCTTTGCCGAGCTACCATCTCAACTGCGTCCACACATAAATCATATAAATGTCTTAAAAACAGTACTAACAAATTCATTTCTGTAAGAAGCGAGTCCATATGCTATTGACAACCGTGCACTATTAGTTTCGATGAAAAAGAATCAAAAAAAATCGTGATTTTTATAACGAAAAGAATAAGCATTTATACCTTGCGGTGGGTACATGCCGTGAAGACACTAGCTAGTCGTGCAGTTTGATCGATAGAGAAGAGATGCAAAGAGTTTGCGGGCAACGTGATGTTATTGTATAAAACATTGAAAAGTTTTGGACAAAAAAATTTCTGATTCATCTAAAATTATAAGCGCGTTGGTTGAACGATGTATCAGGTCCACTATCTCAGTTTTCCATTACTTCTACTTTTCCACGCAAAGGTTAAGTCTTTTTCAGAATACATGAAGCGAAAATTTTATCTAGAGCTTAAACGGAAAGATGCAGTTGTCGTCATTTCTATATGCCAGCGCACTAGTATGTATCAGATCTACTGCAACTCTACTTAGAAGTTTCTCATTTTAACGGCTTAGAGAATCTCTCTCGTTTTATCCTCGCGTTTCATTTTTAAAAAGGAACTTACAGGTAACATTAATATATTGATAATACAGCTATTATTGTTTATCAGTAATATTGACATATATATATACATAAATTATGTGTCTTAGATATATATTGTGTTAGTTGTGTTTTCATTGTTCAAGATGTAGGAACAATTCATACCGGTAATTTTACATTGGAATTTCGATATCAGTTTCTGTTGTATCACTGCTTAAACAGGTGTGAATCGCCATCTGGAATATATGATTTTTACCAAATAAACTTTCACTATTGATGGCCAGTTTCTCTATGCTGCTTCGAGCAGTTGTTAACACCTTCTCCGTTGCAATTTTACTAAGTGTTTTATGTCCTCTACTAGTCTTATCCGTCATTGCGGGTTAAAAGAAATCAAATAATATACTTGGTGAAGAAAATCTTTTAACAACAATGAGCTGAAAGAGAATATATAAGGCAATCTAATCTATGAGGTACAGTAATAACTGAAAGCGATTATCGAAAGTACTCTTATCAAGACATGAAGTTTATTTATAATCGCATACATGAATAGGTAAATTGGGATCATCACTTTTCTAATTTTTTCGTCTACTCGTTTGAAGTAGTTCACCTCATTTAAATGAATATTGAAATGTAAGTCAAACGATGTCTATTATATATATATGCTCTTTAGAATCTACAGAACGCAATAAAAATAAACAATAAACACTGAATCAATTATCAAAAAAATTCTTCAAAAAAACCAATCATCAAAAAGTATTGCTGAAAACAAAATATGTACACAAAAATATGTGTACAACTCTTCGGTGGTAGCTTGACCGCGTATGGTGGAAGGAGTTGTGCCATGTGTCGAAAGGCGTGCGATGTCTTCTAAATATGATGGTAATGATGCCATTTTATACTCTAATTATTCGATCTGTGCTATGCAGAATTTAGAAGATTAAGTTGTACAGGGATTTAAAAAACGAAGATGTGATTACGTTGTAATACTTATATATATATATAGTTATATACGTATTTTGACATAGGTGGTGATTTTTATTTATATTCACCCATTCTGTTTATTTTCAAATGAGAAATTATGCTACATACAAAAAAGCTCACAGAATGTTCTCTTTCCGCTCAATTATTTATTGTTGAACCATAGGAAACGAAAAAATGTACTGTCTGTGTACAAAGCATCCATTCATACGCACTTTAATAATTGCTTTCTTTCTGTTGTCGCAGCGGTGATAACTTTTTCCATCGTCATCGATGTTATTTCAGATGAAAAAACCAACCATAAAGAACATTTTGTTGGTTGGTATTTGTTTTATTATGAAACTCAGTTAATTCCTCACTTGATTTGCTTCGTTAAACGTTTTTTTTGTTTCAGAAATAACAACGGCATTTTAGCAACGGAAGAAACTTTGAAAGTCTCAGTCTATGGCTGTGAAAAGAAATATCTGAACGATATCAGTGAAATTTTGTTGAGAGAAGCGAAAATTTCAACAAAAGTCTTTTATTTTTGTTGCTAAATCTTTCATTTGAATCATCCTTTACGAAGAGGTTTTCGCAAAGCTACTTCGTAAAGCGAAGTGGAATATAGGAAAAAATTAGTCAACAAGAGCAAAGATTAATCACAAAAACTAAAAACATTTGCAAAAAAAAGAAAACTGGTGTGTCAACAGACAATTTACTAAACTATATAAAACTGCAATTATATCTCAACTAGGTTGTGGATCAACAATATGGTCTTGTAGATGTTCTAAATTATTAAAAAGATACTTAATTACATTATATAAAAAAAACATTTAACATTAGCTAAACAGAGAATACATGCTCAGTAAACGCAATAAAAGTAGAAACAGAACGATTACCAGCTTATGTACATGTTACATTTAAAAGATTAAAGAAAGTCATTTCAATTAAAATACGACCACTACTATCGGTTCCAAAATACAAGATCCCTGATTGCTTTTTGAATAACTTCTCACAGGAGATAGATAGAGTACCAAAAAGTTGCAATTCACTCATATATATATACATATATAATACGAGAATCATTTAGATTATTTAATTGTTATCTTAGAATTTATCTTTTATTTTGGAATGCTGTGTCGCAATCTGACATATCATTATTTTGTTTTTATTGTATTAATTAAACCAGTAGACAGATGACTCACTTTGTTCTATCATTTGTTATTATTTTTGATTAAATATGTATCTAATTCATTAAGTACATTTGATACTGGAGGGATTTCGTCGTTAATATTATCCAGTCGCTGATGTTTTTATTAGTTTCTATAGTTTCAATTCTTTGAAAGTATTCTTTTCGGAAAATATGTATTACTATCGGTTCCAAAATACAAGATCCCTGATTGCTTTTTGAATAACTCCTCACAGGAGATAGATAGAGACCTGCGATTTTCACCATTCGAAAGAGAACACTTAAAGCCATCTTTTCATAAGCGAAAACAAGTTTCGAAAGAATTTCACAGCCTAGTTTTTTAGGAGATCTTTGAAAAATCAGGTCAGAGCTCCCGAAAGTCTTATAGAAACTCGATCGTTTTTTTCACATGTGTTTGTAGCCTAAAGTGTCCTCTTCAAAATGGGAGTCAAGCGAGCTCGTGAAAATGCATCGTTTGGCAGGGGAAGCAGATTTCCTGCAGGTATCTAAAAGAACGCTTTTTTTGGTCAAAATAGCATTAAAAAAATTCTATCTAGGTATTTGATGATGCTGATCACGATGGCAA
The DNA here is from genome assembly GCA_905250885.1 of Didymodactylos carnosus. Taxonomy (NCBI): domain Eukaryota; kingdom Metazoa; phylum Rotifera; class Eurotatoria; order Philodinida; family Philodinidae; genus Didymodactylos; species Didymodactylos carnosus. The sequence continues at coordinate 6,531 of CAJNOQ010003924.1, forward strand.
TGTCTATTCATTCCTCCCAAATTGTAAACAGCCACTACAAGCGATGGTAGATATTTATTTTCATTCAAAATCAAAAATATCAACGTTTTCTCCTCTTCTCTCTCCTATTTTCTTCTTACAAGTGAATGATATAGACAACTTTAGTCACTATCTGCAAGAACCATCTGTATTAGAGATGTACAAAAGCTAGAGACGATTAGGAGGACGCGAAATTGGCTGAGGAAAAGAGGAGCAATGCATAGCGGTCGACGGAGAGGAGCGAAATAAACATTTTCTGCTATTTCCTTTTCTTGTGGCTTGAGCGTGAAGATCCTGTATCATGAGCAAAAGAAAACAAAGAAATAGACACACACGTGCACGTGGTGTTGGTGCATCTGTATGAGTCTATTTCTTTTCTCGTTGTCACACTTGTTCGGAGAGAGTCTCTATCCATACTGCTGTTATTACATTCACAATACCGAAGGAGTTGTCAAAAGAATTTAAGCAACTTGCTTTTCAGGTTATCGATTTTGTCGAAAAGGAGAAGGCTGGTACAATTATTCCCTTGAATAATGTTAATGATCGTCTTGAAGCCATTCTCGGAATTTCAAATAAATCGGTCAAACGTTTGAAAGCAGAAATGCGAGAGACCCTAGCTGTCGAAAAAGAAGCATAGAGTAGTCAGCATTCTCTACGTCGCACTACATCGACTTCTGCTTCTTCATCTTCGTCTATTCCTCGTGCATTATCTCCGTTGAAACATCGAGCTGGTCGTCCCAAAATTCTTCTGACTGAACTACAAAGATACACTATTCGATTTACATTCCATCTATTATTGAAAGATCGTGTATACCCAAGACTGGAAAATATTTTATCTGCATTGCTGTCCCAAGACGAACGTTTTCCCATTAAATCAAAGACACCTCTACATCGGGAAATGAAGCAATTAGGCTTTAAGTATGGACAGACTCGAAAGGCACCTGTCTTACTTGATGGTACGCCATTTCAAGCCCAACGGGCAATTTATTTCCGTAAACTGGAGGAACTGAGATCGTCGAATGTCATTATTTATTATCATGATGAAACATGGTGCAACAAGCATGAGGAGAAAACAAATGTGTGGTTTGATGAGAATGGACATGGACGTTTAAGGAACAGTGAAGGAAAAGGACAGAGGTTGGCAATCAGTGGGCTGGTTAGTCTCGATCGATTCATTTACGCTCGTTGGACATATTCAAATGTGATGATGTACATAGTATGGACAGCGCCCACTTTTCTTCATGGATGGAAACCGCTGCCAGTACATTGAGACGCGAACTGGTCCAAATGCAAAGATAGCTATGTGCATAGATAATGCGACGTAACACAACAAATTGACACCCGAAAGTGAAGCTCCTAAACGAGCTTGAAAGAAAAAATTAATTGTGGACTGGCTTATTAACAAAAAAGTACCATTTGAAGTACCATTGAAGTACCATTGAAAAAGGTACTTTTTCAATGGTTAAAAACGCGTGAGAACGGAAAGTGAAACATACGTTATGAAACGCGTTTCTGGAACGATTCAGGAGTAGCTGACTCGATTCCGAAACGCGTTTTAACAATCAAAAAACGCGTTAAATGTTTCATCTGAAACGCATTCTAGAACGTTTTTAAACGTGTTTTTTGTACGTTTCTAACGCAGAAGTAAACGCACTTGTAAGGTGTTCAAAAGGCTGTTTTTGAAAAACACGTGAGAACGGAAAATAAAACAAACGTTATGAAACGCGTTTACACCCGTTGTATCCCATAGAAAACGCGTGGAAACGGTCAAAAAATGGGAGTTTCGTAACGTGTTTTTAAGAAAACGTGTTTTTTTCCGTTTCTAATGGTTTTTTTAAGCTTGGGGGGAGGGGGGGGCAGTTTCTTAACATGCTATCTCATTTCTTCGATCTCTAGCCTTACAACTTAAATTACTACTTTTATGGCCCTTTCGAGATAGTCAGCCATTTCTTTCTCCATTTTGTTCGTTTTCGTTCTTTCTCATTTTTCTATATACACTGTCTTCTTTCCTTTTTTCGTCGATATAGTCAGTGCACAGTTAGATCTCGTGCTTCTGTATTTCTTGTTTGTAGTTTTCATTTTATACTTTATTCATTTTTCACTTTACAAAATATATTGCTGCATTAATAATTATTTCATCACTATCAGGTGCATATTCCATCGCCCTTGGATAGTGATTATCTTTGTTAGTTAGCCTATCTCTCCCTCTCATTCACTAAGACATGTGCGGAGATTTCTCTGTGCTATACCACTAGGTCTCTGTTTACTTTTCATCAGCTTTCGAAGAGTAGGGCGCTAACAAGATGAATTTTTATGGAATTCAAAATTTGATTTCAATTCAGTTTATAATTTGTTTAAAGAATTGTTAAATTATTTCTGTGGAAACTTATACTGCTGTTGGTAGCATTTAGTTTAAGCTTTAATCTTGAACCGTGTATTTTGATAGTTTAAAAACTATCAAAACACAAAATCAATCCTTGCACAAGGCTAGGATCGAACACACGAACTTGATCTTTGTAGACGAACTGCAAGCACTGATAGCGTTTTATCTCGGGCAATGGCCACATCAATATTTTAAAGACAAGATGTGTACTTTTGTTCTCTTAAACTGTGATCAGGAATAAAACCAATATGTTATTCGTATTCGACAGAGCCGATAATAGTCCATGGAAAATACACGCAATCAAATACTGAGAAAAAACGTGAATATTTGGACAGTACAACTGTTTGTGTATAAATATAATCTTACGCTAATCGAACTTTTTCGACTATAGCTGTGTCGTGACAAACAGTTATGCTTCTGACTTATGATTATTGCCATTACTGTATGTTCGTGAAGGGGACTCACTTGACGATATTATTTGGCTAGGTGAAACTGATGCGAGATTGAATTGCCTCAGTGTTGGACTTGATTTCGAATACTCCGTGTGTTCGATTAAAACTGTAGTAGCATTTGGGCTTTGTTCATGTTTCATTCGATAAAAGTAGCAAACAGTAAAACCAAGAGCGAAAAAGAGGCAGACACAAATGAACATTATAACAACTATTGTTTCTGTATTGATAGGTGTAAGTTCTTTACTATCTGTAAGTAAATCTGTAGAATTGCTGAAAATTGTGATCGTAGTCTTGAATGTAAAAATCTCGGTAAATGATGAAAGAGCATCTGTAGTGGATTTATGAGTTTTGATTGTTGTTGTTGTTGGAGTGCTAAGTACTGAGAAAAAGAGCTATGGTTAAATATGTTCGTGTGTTTTCTATTGCCAGCTCATACAGAGAATCAGTCCAAAACAAAAAGAATGCCTTCAAAAAGAAAATACTGTATCAGATGTTTATGATATACTCTCGATATGTTCCTCTTCTGAATGGAGCTACTTTGAAAGATTTCTACTTGGCCGACTGAGCGAATAATCTCTGTAATATTTACAATAGAGTTTTCTCTTTTAGCGTATCTTTATATTTTTCGTGATGTCGCATGTAGATATGTGTATGTCAGACATGAGGATACATATAGAAAAGAAAGGTGATCTGTATGCGACATCAAGAAACAGATCAGGATACGCTAGAAGAGAAAACTCTAATGATACTTTTCCACATAAAACGCTGGTCACCGTCGTCAAAAAATAAAAACATTTTGACGTCATGGTTGGACAGAGTGTATATAGGAGTATTTCTAGTGAAACGATCTTGATCATATCTGTAGGTGTTAAAGAAAAGTTTAAAAAATTACTTTACTTTATCGTCTTTAGATCTGATCTTTTCAATGGGCCGCACTCACTGTTACAAATTTTATAACTCTTGAACGAAAAGACCCTTTGAGTTTAACGTGTCAGACTGTTATGAAATTATACTGCGTATTTTTTAAATATCAACAATAGTAATTCAGCAACGTTTTAATGGAATAAACGTGAAGGGTAGTTATTGTCGTGCAATACCTAACTCTTTCGCTAAAACTGCTGAGTATTTAACATCATTATTTCGTCCAATGTACTCGAGTATATGTTTCTGACAGTATGAAAGAATATTTCAGTATTATCGTAACAAATCTACCTGTCACTTCTGTTTTTATCGTTGATTTCCGTAGACCATATCTCATAACGGTAGAAAAGGTCATCACTGCAGCAGTAAACAGTATAAGGAGAAAAACAGCAACACTCTTTTTATAACGTCGCAGCCAATGGTGTTCGTGTTGGTTTGTCTAAATAATAAAAAGACTTTATTCTTTGAATATGAGAGACATGCTAAATAAAACACAAGACAGTTATCAAATGTTAGCTCAAAGATCATGGTTAAACTCTCGATTAAGGACGCTGTGCGATTAGAGTTTTGGTTTCAACATCAGACATAATAATTAAGAGTAGAGCCAAAATAACCAACTCTGCTGTCGTAAGCGTGATTTTAATACTTTTTTCTCTATTTCCTCATCCTTATATCTTTCGAACAAAATGTGAAGAAAGTGTGCTTAACAAAATGAGGTGTCTCGAAGGTTTGTACAACCGTGTGTTAGGAAATTATTGTTACGACATTCAACATTACTTTTACATTTTTTTAAAAATAAAGTATTCTTTAATTTTTCTAATGTATTGCTGTATCAAATGATCGCACAAAGCTCCGGCACAAGTCATTTTATTAACCACACTTTTCTTCACAAAACAAGAGAAGCATGAGATGTCATTTTGTTCAAAAGATATAAGAGCGTTAAATCAGCGAAAAAAGTGTCGGAACCACCTTTACAATAAGAGAGTTAGTTATTTTGGCCCAGTACTAGGATATCTGTTCGTGTATGTTTTTAATTAAGTGCACAATTCGATGTTTTTAAACTTGCTTTGTATACTAAAGGCGTTTTCTTTGTGATAACGCATTCGAGAATGAAGAAATCGAAGTTATGTAGGACTAAGAAACTAACGAGTAAATACACACATGCATCCTACTTGATAATTACCTCTTGTCTGGGTTTTTTATTTAAAGACTTGGAGAAGCAAGAATTTATGTGGCTTCTACTCTTATCAGAGAATGAAACTGAATAGCTGAAAATATATCATAATTCCTATCCCTTGAAAGTTCAATTTTGCAGCTGATGATGAAGTTTTAGGCATATTTTGGTGAGAAATACTAACTGCTATCGGATCGGTTTTGGGCCGTCGTTTGAATCGATCGTCGTATAAAACAAATTTTCGCTCAGCATAATAGTCAACCAGTTCGACACGAGTTAAATGGTTATTGAGTTCTAGTGGATCAGGATACGTGAATAAACGAACATCATTACCAATATCTTCACGTTCATAGGTAATTGTTTGAACATGAACCTGATTGGCAAGATATCAATGTTAACAGTAACAATTCATTTTAAGAATTCTTCTTATCAAAAGGCGAAATTTGTTTACTTTCCTACCTTAAGAAATTATACTTACATGTTTTAAGAACTGACGTAGATAATCGAGATGAAAACGGCCGTCAATAGTATTATCGTTCAAAATGTAAACATATTTATTTCTCCGGATAAAAGCAATATAATGTCCTCCATTCTTGGTGCCCATATGAACAATGGCCGATATGAAGTGATATTTTTGACGTTTATTAGTAATAAATGTGACTGGATATGTAATGCTATTAAAAGACTGATCAAATCGTTGATTCATAGATGTAATTAATTTTGGTAAGGGTCCAAATTGTTTTAAAGTTTTTTCTCTCAGATCTAAAACATTATTTTTATCAACAATTTTTTTGAAATTACCATGGCCAATAAGCATTATGAATCCTTGATCTTCTTGTCGATAATCACCATCTGATGTTGTTATTTTAACTGATTGAATAAACAAATCACGAAACCTCTATATTACAAATACACAAATAGAGAAAAAAGCTGATGTTATTTATGCTTGAACATGTACTCATTTCGGTTTAAATGTCTAGAAATGGTTACAACTACATGTTGTTCGCTTACTATAAACTAGTGTCTGGATATTTTTTTTATTGCATTTAGTTTATCGAGAACAGAGCAGAAGATCTTAACCTCTCTCTGATGAGAAGCCATGCAGACAATGGTCAGCAAGAGAATTCTCGAAAAATCCGACACTATCTATATTCGAAATATTTCCGGAGATTAAGTGACAATACTTTTTGTAAATACACTTTCTGAGCCATGTATTCTAGTGATTTCCAGATAATATTGTAAATATCGTTTACATCTTGTTGTCCATTGGTTGGATCATTTAAATATGGATTAATAATACTACATTTTGAAAGAAACGGCACCAAATAATCGGTAGTATAACTTAATGAATCAGCATTTTTATTGCGTCCAAACGAAATTAAACGTCTTAGTGCGGTAAAAACATCTTGTGTTTGATCGGACTTGTGAAAGTGAATGAGTAGTCGATCAATTTCATCGGTGAATTTGATCAATGTTCGAGTATTCAGTACCATATTGTAAGCTGCATTCACATAACAATCACTACCTACAAATAGAAATAAATCATTTGGCAAATTTCTGACATTGATTTAAAGATTTTATTCACTGAAACAATTTTTTCAGAGAGACAAACGATCAGGCACGTCTATTTTCCACCTTGATATTAAAAAAAACGCGTTTAACTTCAGACGCGCCTAGATGTAAATGTTTATCTCAATTAAAAATATCAACAAATAAACAAATGAGTTTTTATTTTTGAAATAGTAAACGTATTCACACGCTTTTCAGAGCTTTTCTGAGCTAATGTGAACAAAAAAGTTTCAACTATAGACGCTCTCAGACTCAACTTTCTCTCAAAAAGCAAAGAAAAACACGCATTCCACAATCTAGATGCCTCTTAGCTTCTTAGCGCTTAGTTTCGAAAAATTTGACTATACACTTGTAAGACTCCGACAAAGCGTGATTCCTAATCTTAATCTTAATTTTGGCTACAACGTATATACCTAAGAGTTGAATTGAAGAAGAAAAGGATGAGGAAACAATATGGAGAATGGTAATATGGCCTTCTAATCTATTCTTAGTTTTAAAGCTTTAAACAGAGTCTTATATCGCGTCTTAAAAAAAATTTATATTCTTTTCATATTACAACGGTTAGATGACGAGGTCGAGAGAGGTCTTCTATTCGGAGTAGGTCTTCTGTATACGGAGGATTTTAAAATGTGTAATCTATTTAGTACAAATTTTTTTGAGAAATAAAAGAATAAGCATCTGAACGTTTGCCTGTAGTACGTAATATATCTTTAATCCAGGTGTGTCGATAAGGTCCAATATACTCCTCTCAACTTTTATATTTAGCAATCGAATAATATAGTTTAGTTAATGCAAAAAATATACTTTGTTTACCTCTATTTCCCAATGTTAATAATCGTGGAGTATCCTTCTGTAAACTCATTTCACCTTGTCGAATCAAACCTTTTAATAAATGGGCGTGGCCACCATTTTTAATATTTGATGATAACCATGAAGAAGTGATAATATTTATTAAATTAAGAAAAATAACAAAATTATAAAAGAAACTTATTAGCATTGATACAAATACCGAATTATAATGAAAAGTTAACAGAATTATATTACACAAGGTGAAACGTATTTCTATTCAAATCGTGAAACGAAAATGGCGCTAATTTAGTTTTATTTGAAAACGATTTTACACAACAATACACAGAAGTCTTCTGTAAAACTTTTTGTAACCAAAATTTTCTTTTCCTAAACACAACTGTTCAAGGATGAATCTATGACCACATATGGTTGTATGTCTAATGATTATGTCTGCCACATAATAATGAAAATGTAAAAAATTTTATCTCAATACTTTGAACCATTTTCACTCGATTAACTCAAGACCTTGGCAAAGATCTCGAGTGCAAGTTTCAAGAATTCAAAATTTTAATTTCTTGGTGTTTATTTCAAGATCTTGTGACATTTCTTAAAATCTTGGATACAAGAAGTTCCACTATGAATGTCAAATAAGATTCAATTTAGATTATCATCTAAACTGTGTACACTCTAAAGGTTTCTTTTAGGCCTTTTCTATGAAGAAAATTAACATTTGACCATTTTTCATTCATCACAGGAAAACAATACCACTGTTATAAAGTAGCTTTTTTCTCTAGTGTCAAAGTCGATTCACAAAAAATACAGTGTGTTTCAACGTACATGAAAAACCTTCGATGTTGTCTACTGTATGCTTCCAATAATTCAATAGCAAACGAAAAACTTTTTTTATAAAAACACAGTGGAAAAGCTTTTTCGAACTCCAATTTTTGAAGAACTGAATCACCCGATTTAAATGTGTTCCTCTATCGATTGACTTCAACTGAACGGCTTATGCAGCCACAATTTCTGTTTGATGCCAGAACGAGATAATACGGGAAAAGAAAAGCATCAGACAAATAATGAAAAACATAGAATTTAACTTCAATGTATGGTATAGTTCATACATGAGAATGTGATTTAAAAAAATAAACAGAAATCCAGGGAAGCTTTAGAACTTTTCTTTTCTTCTGGTCTTCAATTTGTGAACATAACAAGCTGTTCCACTTGATCACTGTAATTTCAAAGAAAGTCAATGACTTGTACATAGTCTAGATGTTGTACACGACCTGATCGCTTCCAGCAACACATTAATTCTAAATCTCCACCGTCAAATTGAGACTAAATTCTCAAACTTGAAGTTGATGGAATTAGTCTGTCGATTCAAAAATGCGTAATCTTGTTTTCTTCAAGACCAATCACATTCTAATACTTATTTGTTTCGCTCTTATTTCGAATTTAATTTATATACAATTATGGTGGAAAACATGGTTTTCAAAAAAAATGAGAATTCCCATCTTTTTCTAGAAAATTATAATCTGAGATCAGTCATTATTGAAAATCTGAAAATACAAACATGACTCTAACATACTGAGACAGATGAATGAATTTAGCACTCTAACAATTATTACTATTGAAATAGGATTAGTAACAACCAGTTTTCCTTCAAGCACGTTTGTATTTTTTGTGCGTGCAATACACCAATTCAAGAGAGAAGATTAGCATACTCTATGGCAGCTGATTATAGTTAGAATTTTGTTGTCGACTGTTCAACTATATTGGATCTTGTCATTTATTTTTACATAATAAGTAGGTTATTTACAGAGAATTAAACATTTTAATTCTTTTCTGAATACTTTATCAGTCAACATATAGATATTAAAGCTTACTGAACTATTAACTAATGTTATTAACACTACTAATGTACTAAAGAAATTTTCAATTCTTGAAGTTCTTTTGTTTTTACCCATGTCAATGTTAATACTTAATGCTTAACATACGTGAAATATATCCAAAATATAATGAACATTCGAAATCAGTGCGTGGAACTGCGTCGGATGATGTATGGCACATTATATTTTCTAACAAAAGAATTTTCTCGATAAAATGTGGGCAAGAGTCCCCCAGTAGTAGTTATCATAGTATACGGTTCAAAACACATTCCTGCTTGATCCTAGTCTGACTCCATTCAGCTGTGAGGGATGAGTGGGGGGTTCAACTATTCCCATCACATTTCGATCATCAGATCCGGTGCTAGCCCGACTACCGAGTAACATGAGATTCGATCATCAGAATGCGGCTGGATGTGTCTGGAATCTACGTTGCGATTTTGTTTAATAATTCCCACAGAGAATAGAAAAGGTTTTCTCGTAAATTCTTCAATTTTTACATACCCATATGTATTATCCGGTATATATTATTACGGCGAGATTTCCGACGAGTCCTACGACTAGCACCTGGTGACTCATGGTAGCCTTAAGGACGGATGGACTATGGATAATCGACCATGCTGAGTCTCGTGGCAATATTTGTTTTTAGAAAAGGTTTTAAAAATCTACCGAAAAGCCAGTTTGACGAAAATCAGGGTTTTCAGGCTGTTTTCATCGAATATTAAAAAATTCAGTATTCACTCAAAAAACATCAGAACGAGTTCAAGACTTCAGAATGTAGAGTATTTAAGCTATTCTATATCCTATTTATAGGAGATCTCGAATAAATTTTAAAATACCCTCAGGTTTCCCAAAAGGATTTCTGGAAAACCTATTAACAAAAATATGTTTTTCAATTTCTTCGATCTTATGATCATGTTTAGTGGGCAACATTAATCATATCCTTTGATTTTGAGCTTGTTTTGATGTTTTTTGAGTGGATATTGAATTTTTTAATATTAGATGAAAACAGCCTGAAAACCCTGATTTTCGTCAAACTGGCTTTTCGGTAGATTTTTAAAACCTTTTCTAAAAACAAATATTGCCACGAGACTCAGCATGGTCGATTATCTATAGTCCATCCGTCCTTAAAGCTATCTAGAGTCACCGGGTACCAGTTAGACATGCACCAGTCTTTTCCAGCAGTTGTTTTCGGTTTTTTATAGTTATATTGGAGGGATAAAGTTTTAAAATTATATTGGAAAATCAAATTTGTTGGGCAGACGTATCTCTACAAAACAAGACATTTAGAAACTTCACATCTATTTTGGATCTTACTTTATAACTAGCTTAAGGTGGGAGTGTTGACCAGTTTTTTTCCCAGTTTTCTCTAACCAGGCTTTTTAATTAAACTGCTTATAACTTTGGAGTTAAACATGCTAGAAACTATCCAGACGTCTCGTTTTTGTAAAGCGGGCTCTTATGAATAAGAATACGCCTTTGGGAGAACTTTGGTCTCACTTTACTAGCATCGCAAAATCAAGGTCTCACTTTACTCGCATTTTGAAGAGAAAACTCCGGGCTATCAGTCCATGAAAAAAATCAATACATTTCTATGTGAATTTCGGAAAAACCAAGCTAGTTTCCCAAGAATCCTCTGAAAAAGCCGTTTCAAAGGTTTTTCCGAAATTTGCTTTTTCTTACAGAAACACGTAGTTAAGTGCCTAGGTTTCAAAACTGAAAACTGCAGGTCTCTATCTCATTTCTGTGAAAAGTTACTTGAAAAATATCCGGGATCATTGTATTTTGGAACGCATAGAAGTCAGGAACCATACACAGCAAATAATCATCGTCTTATACATGCTAGACGACAACCAGCAAACTTGCGACCATTACAGATCTCAACAAATTTTTATTCCAATACTCCAATAGCACCAGTTATTTCAAAATGTAATGCATCAAGATGCTTCTTATGTAATAGACTAAAAATTTCTTCTTACATCATAAATGAACACGGTCAAAAATTAGAATGCAATGCAAACATGAATTGTAATACCAATGCGAATGTGTAGATTTGAGAGCAAGAATGCATAATCATAAACACTCTGGTCAATATTTACCTCATGATGCTCAAGAAGTTCACAGACATATAGCTCGCTGTTCTGCTGATGAATTTAGTGTGTTCCTCCTTTTTAAGATGAACATACAAGATCTGTTCATCAGAAAGTTAAAAGAAAAGGAATTTAGAAGAAAATATCATCCATCACTAAATCCAGACAATGCAGATTAATTGACATTCCTACGGCTACTATTTCAAAACTCAAAAACCCAGCTAAAACGAAAAACATTTTATTTTTTAAAAAATATCTTTTTAACAGTGTTTTAAATTATTTTATCGACTGAAGTGAGTATCAAAGTGTGTCTCAAAACGTGTATCGTGCTTTCTATAATTTGGTTACATTTCTTCTTCGCTGTTAAGAAAATTGTTTTATATACCATTTGATAGAGAATTTCGAGCTGATCACGAATATATGTGCCTCGAACTTTTTTGCGATCGAAAAACCTGGAGGAAAGCAAAAAATTCAAAAAAAGCAAAGTTTCAGAAAAACGGCCGTGGTTTTTTCGCGTTGTCGTCTTAATGCTTGAAACACAGTTTTTTTAATTCAGCTTGAAAAGCTGACGAGAGAAGTACTCCAACTGATAAATCGCTTTTTCAACGAAACCAAGTGGACTATAGGTAGTCGACGATGCTGATTCCGAATATCACCATGAATGCTACTGCTAGGCCTTCAAAGATCGATCTTCTGGAAAACCAGTTTTCGAGAAACTCTAAAGAACAACCAAAAACTTTCTTAATGAGGCGTAATTGTAGTCCATAAATTTCTGATCAAAACGAGGCATCTCCCAGCTCTACACGACTTTTCTTTGCAAAGTTATAGAGGTTACAAGAAAAGCCCTAAATTCATTTTTCGTTTTTCTTTCTATAGCTCTGAGGTGACAATGAACATTTAGGGCTTTTCTTGTAAGCTCTAT
>CAJNOQ010003925.1:0-18722 GCA_905250885.1 Didymodactylos carnosus
TGAATAAAATGAAAATTCAATTTATAGAAAATCGAATCGATTTTCTAGAAAATAGAAAATCGCGAATTTCTAAAAAGTCAGAAAATCTACGAGCATTTTATAAATATCAGAAAAAGCTCCACGATTTCCCAGATCGATTTTCTATAAACTAGAAATTAATTCCAAATTACAGTGTAGAATTTATTAGAGAGGTTCAAACCATAGCTCTTAATGATATTTCTTAGCAATTGCATACCATCTTAACTGCTGTTAAACTGTTATACTGGAGCTGTCAGATCCTGCTGTTAGACGTACAAACCTTTGCTTAAAGCGGAAACAATAGATTTCATGTAGTCTAACACATCAAATCCGGCATTCGACTGCAGTTTGGTGCTGGGTCGTTTTAATGATAGTCAGGAAAAAAATTTAACAGAAACAGCGTTCGCTAGACAAAGTTCATCGAAATGACAAAAATCCATCATTTAATCACGATTAATTGGCAGGTTTTTTCCTCTAGGTCTTAATGTGAGAATTGGTATAAGTTTTATTGTTTCAGAATACAAGCGGAAATAGAGTAATCTAAACTGGAGCTACTGAAAAACAAAACCAGTTTTGTACGAATAGAGACTCGAACACATGAACTTAGCTTTGCGGTAAACTCTGAGTTTTTTTTCTTGTCAAATTTTTAAGGAGCTCTTTCATTTTCCTTTGAATCCGAACTGAATGTGTTTCATACAGAGAAAATCATCGATTAATTGAAGTCTCGAACTGAGCAGCATTTTCTTTCTAGCCACTCAGTCTGAAAGACACTTAAACCTAGTCGACGTTCAAACTTCAGCAAGTCATGGAGAATCTGAAGTTTTTAGATAAATCATATTATTCTAATATACGTATAGTGGCTACAAATAAAATGGTGATTGAACTGATAGTTTCGCCGAATAACGCAGTCAAATTCTAAGTCGCGGTATGAAAATCAATAAAATTAGCGCTTTATTATGGACCCCGTTTTAGTGACGGCTTTTGCAGATGACATAAGCAAACTTAGTAGAAACAAAGCCTCTATGAATAGGAATTTGCCAAAACCTGGAGTCTCCATGAAATTTCTGGCAGAATATTGTCAGCAACTGTCCTAGTGAAAGTATTCATACGATGAGTACGACTTTACTCATAATTCGTCCATGAGTAGTCATATTAGTGCTACTAACAATTTTTGAGTATTGTTACTTAGTGAGTACTCAGAAAATATTCATTCACCGTTTTATTTTGCTAAACTGAAACTGTATAAAGAACGTAGAATTTAGTGAAGAAACAGAGAATATTTATATTATTATTTCCTCACTGGTCTCTCTGTATACAGTCATAGATGGACTCGTCTATGACTAGACTTGTATTCCTACTCTGGCTGCCTGAGATCACTCCTCTATATAAAAATATCAGATGAACAATACTCGTGAGTATTTTGTCAAAAGTTATATGAGTACTCAACAATACTCAGGCACGAGTACTCAAAGTCGTACCCACAGCACTCATTACCCACTCATGAGTACTCCTGTGAGTACTCAATGAGTAAAAAAATGTGTGAGTACTCATGAGTGCTAGAGACATTTTTCAGCAGAGTACGACTTTGAGTACTCACACTTGAGTACATTCACTTGGGTGAGTGCCTCTTACAACAGCGAATTCGACAATTTTTTGAAAATTTTCGAAGTTGGTGCGAAAAGTTGTAAACATTTGACAGTTTTTGGCATTTGTCCAGTCTGGCGTCTCTGATTGAGAGCTACAGTAGTGCGATTCAGATGCGTTCGATTGTATTGACATTAAACCATGTTCTTTGCTCGAACGCATCTGCGATCGTGACTCAACATAAGTGTAAGAAAGGAGAATGAATCGACATTAAAAGTTTTCAATCCGCCATGCCTCTGTTACAATTTATTTTGTATCTACGCAAAGGCCCTCCTCTTCTTTAGAATGCCTGAATATACGGTTTATCTTTCATTATATTCCAACTTTTTTGTTGTGATTATTTTACTATTACTCAGAAGTTTTTCAGCATATAAAAACACAAAACATTTTACTTTAATTCAGCAAGAGTAAAGTCACGCCGTCTGGATACAAGATGAACGTACATCATTCATGTGCTCAAAGTTATTGCGGTTTTTTTTCTCGTGTTTGCTTTCCTCATGCTGTAAGTTTAGAAAATGACTTTTTTTTTGTGGAAAAACACGTCGTGATTTGTATAAATTAAAATTGTGATTAATTAAATTTGTTTAGAAGTCTTCTGCGTTTTTTCGTTTATTGACTACAAATATTTTTCTTTTGTTTATCAATCTGCTCTTTTCTTATATTCTTTCTTCATTATTCAATAAGCTCTGCCTACTATTATATTTATAAACATTAGAACCTTTGTCAACACCTCTCAAAAAAAGTTCCGTCTGACTTTCCAATAAAACAGCAGATATTCAACTCTACACTTACATACTCATTTTTAACTTATATTAACTTAATTCATTTGGTACGCTCGAAAATTGATGAAGAAACTTGTGGAATTCGATAGTTCATCTGTTCTATTATGGATAATAATTTGGGTGCTAGCTTAATTTTACTCGACTCACTTAAAATGGAGAACGATCCAGACGAAGATTTATATCATGAAGATTCTCGAAATCAGAATGAGGTTTGTAAACTACTACAAAAAAGATGAAAAAAATATTGACAAATTGCTTTTTTCTTTAGATCGTTGAGTTACTTTTAGCCGCTTTTAATAATGACGGTGACGTTGATAATTCTGTAGAAGAATACGAGGAAGAAGATCGAGAGGATACCTCAAGTCAATCAAGTCATCATAGTTTTACAAACGAGAGTCATTTTCATAACGGTGATATCCAACAACATCATAATGAGTAAGATGTTTTCAAAGCAGAATACACATTTAATTTATTTAAAATTGTTCATTTTAGACAACATCGCAATGTTCGCAAGCAACCTTTATTTTCCACACCAGCCGGTGTTTCTCCTCCTACAATGATTGCCCCAACGACGGATGTTCGAAGAGTAATTTTGTTTACTATTTCATTTTTGCATAGGAATATGAATGGTAATTCTGTTTTTAGGTTGATGTAAATAATGATGACCATTATACGATGTACACGTATCCAAACCATCATCGAAAAGAAGAACAATTTTTTGATGAAAATATGTTTAATACGAATACGAATGAAGTTGTAAACTTCAATTCTAACTTGAATAGTAACAACAATAATAATCACACAAATGAAAATATTAAAGTTTCTTATAATGGTTCACAAATGAACCATAACAACAGCAATGGTATACAATATTTTGATAAAACACCTGCAATTGATATTGATCCATTACAAGCAAAGTTTTTGTATGCTAATCAAGATATTCAACAGATAAATAAATTACAAATATTGTGTACAGTCAAAGATCGTAAAATAAATGAATTAGAAAATCGTTGCGAAGCCTATTTTGAAAACTATAACAGTAATTTACGAGCATTAAAACACAAAATTGAATTAGCTGAAAGTAATCTCAACAAAAAACAGAGAAATGTTTTCATAACGTACATATTTTTCTTTACATTCATTTAGCTGCCAAGCACGATTATGAACGACGATATGAATTAACAAATGAAAAATGTAATAAATTAATGCACGAAAATATAGAACTACAATCAAATTTAACATTATTGAACGGACATATACAAAAACTTGATGAATCAAAATCAGAGGTAGAATTTCTTTCTGTGTTCATATAGCAATCTTTGGATTTTTAAGAGGGAGTATATAAAATACGCAAAGCTTGCCTTTTTACGTAGCTTGCCTCTGTCATTGAAAAGAGCAATAAATTAGCAAGTTCAGAAATAGTCGTTTGATACAACGTGAATAATTTTGTTATTACTTCTGTAGATTTTCTTGTCCATAGTATTTAGATACATGTCATTTTTTTTACCGTGTTAATCAATTTGTTTTATCTTTAGCTCGAAAAGAAACTAGATGAATCTGAATCGTTGATTGATTCGTTACATCGTAAAATAAATGATTTACAAAGATTTGAAGCAATATCACGTACTCAACAAGATTGTGAATTAGTTTTAACGAGTATGAAAGAAAAACATGAACATGAAATTATAACATTAAAAGAAAAATTAGAAGTGACACAAACAAATTTACAGGAAAAAGTATACTTTATCTATTTATTTGTTTCAAATTGCTTAGTTTTATTTTTCTTCAATTATTTAACAGAATATTGAACTTGATGATTTACGTGCTCAATTAGATGTTGCTTGTAAAAATAATGAACGTGCAATTTTCGAGAGAATGGAAACAATCAATAGACTCAATCAACAATTACATGAATGTCAACGACAATATAGTGATTTATTAACACATAATCCAATGGAAAATCAAACAGAAATGGCTCGAAAACTGAAACAAGTTACGAATGAAAAAGAGATAATGGAGGAAATGTGTCAGACATTACAGGTAAAATAAACATGCGAGTCTGTGAAAGAAATGAAACATTATACATTCTGAATGCGGTTTAGTGTGTTACTCAACAAAAATAATTTCTTAATTATTCATGTACAAACCTTCATTTTCAACTAAATTAAATCAGTAAAGTCAGTAAAGTGTGTTTATATGTTAATATGTTTGTACGATTACTTCAGTACGGTGATATTTCCAATAGTAAATTCGTGTTGTTTGATGATGTGTTTTTATTTTAACCTAAGTAAAATAGCGTACCATCCTAGTCAAACTTGTCTCTTTTTCCTTTTAGACTCAAATTCGAACACTACAAGAAAGACTTGGAGTGGTTGAAAATGATGTGAATGTTCAACTTTTTGGTATTACAAACATATCAGTCGCTGAAAAATCCGAGTATGGTGAAAAGATTTTTTTTTACCAGTTTTTTTTTTCTTTTTTTTAACTGTAAATACGAGAGAATTGTTGATTATCTGTTGTTATTTTTTTAGTTTATCTCGCCAAAGTGTTTCAAATGATTCTCATGTAACAACCTCATTTTACGATATTGAAAATAGAAGCAATAGTAGTGTTAAGAAACAAAAATCTTTCGATGAAACAACATTGGTTACTGAAAATCAAATTCTAAAACAGCGTATCGATGAATATGCCTCAAATGAACAACATCTTATTGAAATAAACGAGGAATTACAAAAACATCTACAAAACTATGAGAATCGTGATGATGAAACAGACAAAAACAATAAGGAAAATAATGAACAAAAAGAAACAATTAAACAGTTAACAAATGAAATTGAAAGATTAAAAAAAGTTATTGTACAACTACAAGAGAAGGCCGATAATGAGATATATGAATTAAAAACACTTGTTGATCAATTAAATAAAGTTAATGATCAGTTACGTGCGGATAATAAAGAATTAGATTATACAAAAGAACTTTATATTAATGTATGTCAAGAAAAAAATTCTATTGAAGATAAACTTCGTTTAAAATATGAAAAAGAGATTAAAATAAAATTGGATGAATTACGAAAACATTTAACAAATAATGATGAATTTGAACGATATAAATTAGATTTTGAGAAAATAAAACACGAAAATATTGAATTAATTAATGATAGACAAATTTATTTGAATAAAAACATACAATTTCAAGAAATTATTAATGAAAAATCAAAATTAAATGAATTATTACATAATGAAAAAGATACATTAGAAAAACAATTACAAATGAGAAATGATCTTCAACAACGACTAGAAAATGATAAACAACAACATTTTAAAGAAAAATTAGCCCATGAAAAATTAGTTAATGAACTAAGATTAGAAATTGATCAATTGAGAATAAATGATGAAACAAAACAAAAATTACATTATATTGAAAAAGAATTTGAACAATTAAAAACTGAGTAAGTCACTCATTTTATTCTAAGTAACATAATAAATTTATGATTATTCCCTCTGTACAGGTAGTAAAATTGATTTGTTCACTAATTTTATATAGATCATCTTATTTCGTAATTGTATATTTGTTTTCAAATTAGAATTATTTTAGTTATTATGATTTGAATTTAAAACAAAAAGAATTACTAAATAATATGAGTACATTGGAGAATGAAAATCAAAATTTAATTAAAACAATTAATTTAATTGAACAAGAAAAAGTAGATATTAAACAGACATGGAAAAATGATGAAATAAAACTTTATAATGAAATAAAACAATTACATGATGAAATTGATATTTTAAAAAAAGATTTAATTCAAAAACAAAATTTAATTGATAATCTTAAACAACAACAAATAAATAATGAAGAAAATCAACAATTTAAACAAGAATATGAATCGTTAAAAACAAGAATTAGTAACTATGAAAATGCAGGTATGTTTAAAAAATAAATAAATAAAGAGAGTTTACTTAATATCATATCAATTGTTATTCTATTTCTATTTATTTATCAGTATCTCAATATGAAGAATATCGTGTCAAATTGGAAAATAATTTACAAAAAATTACTCAACAACGTGATACATATAAAATGGATTTACGTTTGATGAAAGATATTTTACAAAATAAAGAACAAGATTTAACACAGTTAAAATTAAAATTAGATGATAATGAGAAAAAATTAAATGATAATCTTCAATTAGAATATAATGAAAAATATGAACAATTAGAAAAACGTTTAGAAACACGTTATGCAGATGAATATAAACAAATGTTGACAAATAATAAAGAATCAATTCAAAAAATTGTTGATGAAAGAGAAATTGAAATAGAGAAAGAAAAAGTAAAAAAAACAAAAGAAGTTTTTATTTTTAACTCATTAATTCTAATTTTTTCTAAAAAATATTTTCAATTATTTAAAAAAAACTCAATAAAATACATAATAACATAATAATAGACTTTTTTTATTTTTATTTTATTATTTAGACACTTCATTATGAAAATAAGTTGTCAGAATTGAGAAGACAATTGAACAATCAAATAGAAGACATGAAACACAATACGGTATCAAATATTTTTTGTTAATTATTTATATTTTAATCATTAAAACACATATTTTCTTATTTTTGTTTTATTCTAGGAAAAAGAAGTTGAATATCGTGAAAAAATTTTATTATATGAAAATGAAAAATATCAACATGAAATGCATATTCAAGAATTAAAACGTGCATTAAATTTAGCTGATTCACATTTAGAACAAGAAATTGAAAAGATAAAAATAAGTCTTGAAGAAGAATATAAACGATGTTTTGAAAAAGATCAAATATTAATAAAACAACAAATTGTAAATACATTAAATCAACAATATCAACAAGATTTAAAAGAATTAAAAGAAAAATTAACAAATGATTTTGATCAACAACGTTCAATTACACCAACAAATACTATTAATTCTATAGTAACTCCTAATTTAACATCATCAATTGTCAATGAGACAGTAAAACATGAAATTCATTTACAAGAGTCAGAAGAAATTAAAAATTTATATCGTAATGAAATTGATCGTTTATATAAAGAAAATATTGATTTAACTCAACAACAAGCAAAATTAATTGATACTCATCAAAAACAAATTCATACAATGAAACAAGATTTAGATGATGGATATACAAATGTTATTGATGAATGTCAACGTGAACATAAACGTTTAGAAATGAGAAATGAACAATTAAAACAACAATTGGATAATTGTGAATATATTATACAACAATTAAAAATAAATGTCAACGATTTTAAATCAACACATTTTGATGAATTAACACAATTAAAAGAAACATATATAAATGAAAAATCACTTTATGAACAAGATAGTAAAAATCGTGTAGAAAATTTACAAGCACGTATTGAACATTTAGTCAAATTGCTTGATCAATCAGATGAAACGTGAGTATTCTAGTTGACAATTAGTGAAAATTAACAATAAATCATGCTAAACTCTTTTAAATACTTTTTAAGGACTAGGACAGTTTTATAATATAGACATAACATGACACATTAAATAAAGGAGAAATTCAAATTTTGGATGTCAAATTCCAATATGCAGACAATCGCCTTGTGTATGTTGTGTATACTGTCTATATATTTAGACTTCAATCAAGATTGAATCAAGTCAGGTGATGTGAAAATCTAAATTTATGTGTATGCTACCTCCCCCTCCTCCCAAGGAAGGGTGGGGCGTAATATGAGAGTGAGCTACGAGACAACATTTCAATACTACTTCTTGCTCCATTTGTATACATATCTCTATATACGGAAATAAAAGAATTACACTTTTCACATCACTTGACTTAACCTAACCTTGATTGAAGCCTAAATATTTACATGGATACAGGATGCGTGTATTAAATGCACATAAGCATATGAACCTCGTAATACACCGAGAGGGACTTAGTCCCTAAAAAATCGTTGAGCGTCTGTGTTTTTTGTGTTTCTGAAAAATCGGAACGTACCATGCAGTCAACGTAGAAACATAATGCATAGTTATTGATAGTGAGCTCTTTCAAATGCACGTTTTTATTATTATATTCATATTTTTTTTATTACAGTCGATATATTCGATTGAATTAAGTAATGCATGATGCAACCTTCTATTTTTAAATACAAACGTCATTTTGTTCAAATTAAAAAGTCGGCTGTTGTTCTTTTTTGCATCAGTTAAGTATAAGTATATTTAATATAATTAAAAAACATTTTTGTAAAATGATTTTACATAAAACGCGAGCTTTCAATACTTCATAGTATCATCATCAGGCTAATATAACTGTCGAATTTAGAAGAGAGATGATTATATATAGCAGTTGAAACAAGAGAGCTTTTTATGTAAAATGATTTTACAAAAATGTTTTTCAATTATATTAAATACACTTAGTTTTATAAAAAAAAAGTCAAAGAACGTCAATATGCATGAGTTAGTATAGAACGCCTAGCGATTAGTGAAAAATGCGAAGAGGTCAAACATCTCGATAGTTGCATCAAAAAATCTTTATGGCATAAAATAACAAATTAATTATTTTGTTTTGCTCATACTAAACTAGATTATTTTTGTATTTATTTTGTGTTGATAGATTGAATAAAGAACGAACACAATATACAAAACAAGAAAATGATTATCAACAAACGATTTCATCGTTACAAATGAAAATGGCCAATATGATTAAACAGCACACGATAGCTGTTGATGATTTAAAACGTGAATTAAACCAAGAAAGATTAAAATTACATAAAACTCAAAGATCACTTGCAATTGGTTTACCTGAATTTGTTCAGGTATGTGTATATCGATATAATTTAATGCTCAATATAATTCAATTTAATTTTAGACTGATTTAACAATGCAAGATATGATTTCGTTTGATTCAGTTAAAGAAAATTATTTAACCACAGTTGAGAAATTACGAGGTAATGCGATATTGAAAAAGACTTCATCGGTTGTTCAAGTAAGAAAAGAAAAGTAACTACCATAGAATGTAACGTTGCAAAAATATGCTGCCTGGTATTTCTTTTATCATGATATTATTTGGGTGCATGAAACTTTGCATTTATTATTTTATAATTTATAACTCATGGATGCTTTGATAAACGAAAAATTTTAAAATATTATATTTACTGCAGTTTAGCTATTAAACTTCTGCATCGAAGTAAGGTGCCAGAAATTCAAAATTCAAGCGCAATTTATTTTTGCAATATTTATACGTGGTTGGATAGAACTCGTCAAGCTGAGTAAGACTGTAAATTGTAACCTTTCGAAAAAAAAATTTTAACAACAAAAATTTAAAAAACTGAAAATTTTAAAACCTTAAAAAACGGTTTAAATTTTAAAAATAAGTGAAAATTTCTAGTTCATTCATCTTTCATAACTTTAAAACTAGTGTAGTTAAATTCTCCTTGAAAAATTGCATCTAAAAAACCCAGTTTTGAGGTTATTCAAATACCCTATGACCCCGATAAATTTTGAATTTTCACCGATAGTGAAAATTCGACTTTCGTAGCTGGCAAAAGCTTCAAGCCTTTCTAGATAAGAGATGAAGCCGAAATTTTTATATGATTAAAATCGTCACATGACCAAGAAAAAAGTTACGTATTCTTTTCACGAGATTTTGGTTCGTTCCTGAGATATTCCATCGTTTGTAAAACCACTGTGTTTTATCTTAAAACGCGTAAGTCATTTTTCAATAAAAAAAGTTGAATTCATAGGGAAAATTATCGTAGAATTTAATGAGAAAACTATTGAAAAGTCTATTGGATAAGAGATTCCCAAAAACTTTTCTTCATGAAAACTATTCCAAAGCGATTTATATGGATAGAGGAATGAATTTCTAATAAAACGAAACTAGTTTGAGGCTTCTGTGGTGTTCTAATTACGAATCATACTCTTTGAAGTTTCAGCCTGGCGTTTTGAAAAAAAATCTTTTGCCAACTACAGAAGTCGAATTTTCACTATCGATGAAAATTCAAAATTTTTCGGAGTCAGTTTTTCGGATAGTTTTTCAAGGAGAATAAAACGAAACTAGTTTTAAAGTTACGAAAGATGAATGGACTAGAAATTTTCACTTATTTTTAAAATTTTCAGTTTTTAAATTTTCGTTGTTAAGATTTTTTTTCGAAAGGTTACAATTTACAGTCTTACTCAGCTCGACGAGCTCTATCCAACCACGTATAAATATCGCAAAAATAAATTGCGCTTGAATTTTGAATTTCCGGCGCCTTCAAATATTTCAAGATAATTGACATGAATAGTACTACTATTAGCAAAGAATATGCAGAGATTAAAAGCTAAGATTAGTCTGTTATTTGCATTTTAGAAGTGTATACAACCGAAATCATTGCTTTGTTACGTTTAACATGTAAAATGATTTTTGATGTGCATCATCGAGGTACATCTATTTTCTCTGTGACATTGTTTGACATTTGATATCTTAACTTTGCTTAGACTAGAACTTTCTGTTGCTTATACAAGAATGAAGTGGAGAAAAATTTGAAAACAGAATGTCAATGAATTGATTTTAGAGAAAAGATTATTTTGTTCAATTAAAACTTTTTTGTTTGTTTATGTTTGAATCACTAACGTTTTATTTCACTAATTATTAATGAGTGTGACTAATGCTTTTAGTAATACCTGCATTTTGCACTGGAAATTGATTATTTTCTGTGAAAGATTTTTTAGATAGCAAATAGCTGCACTAGTAAAACTAGCTTATTTTATTTATTCATTGCTAGATCTTTGCTAACTTTGTTTGGTTTTCTTTAGTGGGAATAGTTCATTATTTGGATAATATTGAATCAACAACAAAGAAACAAATACAAAATGAACTTTGTAAAAGTCGTAGCGATATGATTAAAGAAATAAGACGTGAATTATTTGAAAGAATGTCAAATGCATTAAGAAGTCAAGGCATGTAAGTAAGAGAAAGAGAAAACCTAGATCTACGACCTAGATTGGTTCAAATCAAACTTTGTACAGAGTGCGACTGTTTTAACCGTTGCATGGTTTGCTTTAACTAACAAAGATGTAAGAGTTAGTACCATACAACGATACTTAGAAGTCTGTCTCTTAGTTCCAAATTCAACAGATTTGATCGTCTAGATTATTGTTTTCTTGTTAAAGTTCTATACAAAAATAGACTAGAACTATTCGGGTTTTTTTATAGGTCCGATTCTGTTATTGATCTTCAAGTGTTTGAACTCGATCGACTATTGTTGCAAATGGCCCAAGATTGTTTTGATTCTCTCACATCCTGTTCATCACCCTCTGTTATTTCATCGAATTCTCATTCTACAAACACTAGTTATTCATCCACACTTCTGTATTCGAAATCACCACTGTCTCCAAATCATAATAATCAGGTACAATCAACTCAACGCCAACTTCATTATGAACCAAAATATTCCACTTATTCACCGCCAGTATCAATGCCAACGTCGAATAAAGAAAGTGTTTATTCATCGACGGGTACTTTACGCATAGTTAAAAATCCAAAATATCCGTCACGTGATGATACGAATGATCATAATAATAATAATAACAATAACAATAATAACAATAATAATAATAATAATAATAATAATAATAATAATAATAACAATAATAATAATAGTGGTAGCTTAGTTAATCTTCCATCTACAGTAGAGGAAACACCATTGAAAAAAAGCATAGAATGTCTCTATATCACAC
This sequence comes from Didymodactylos carnosus, assembly GCA_905250885.1. Taxonomy (NCBI): domain Eukaryota; kingdom Metazoa; phylum Rotifera; class Eurotatoria; order Philodinida; family Philodinidae; genus Didymodactylos; species Didymodactylos carnosus. Next base: position 12,163 of record CAJNOQ010003925.1, read on the forward strand.
CTGTTGGCAATAAAAAACATGCTCCTCATCATCCACCATTAACATACGATATATCACTTGAAAATAGTCCAAATAAAGTTCGCCCAAAATCGGCATCAAATATTTTGCAACAACAAAAAGAAACGAATAAAAATCATTATTATCATCAGCATAAACAACGAAACATGGAAAAATTATACAGAAGTGAAAATGATTTGGTGATTGTTCAACATGAACAATATCATCAACGTTCAACTCTCTCAGATTCTAGTGATAACGAGGAAAATGATCAAGACATAGAGAATATTGAGGATATTAATCACGAAAAAGAAGATTTGGATGATAACCATAATACATCGTCAGCTACTACGACAACAGAAAATACGTTAAAAGCTGACGATAACGAAATAAAACAAACAAGTGACGAAGATGAAACGGAACAAGCATTGCCAAAATCGGTTAAAGCATTAACAACTCTTTTCGAAAAAAATACCAAACAGTTTCCTAATAAAAATTCCAATACAATTTTGCGTCGTTCCGTTGAAGTAGTGAATACTGTTGATAATAAATTAAAAACAAATTCATTACCACATCATTCACATTTAAGATCACCACCAACACATCTTGTTATTATTGCCGAAAATAGTACAGGAAACAGTAGCATCAACCGTGATAATATACGACATAATGACGATCGTTCAGTTGTATCTTCATCTTCTTCTGCATCAATGACAATAGCTCAAAATGATAATGGAAATCAAGTACAAACGTCAACTGGTCTCAGAAAATATATTCGAAATGGTTTGAAATTATTTTATCAACCACCACATCAACAATACAAAAGACAGCATGTTGTAGATAAAAAATGAGATCATACTTCCTTTAAACGTCTTTAATTTATTTATGCAAATATTTATATGGTGAATATCCGATTATGTATTCTTCCGTTATTTGTTGTCAGCGTCTAATTAATGAGTGTCTCAAGATGATGGTTTTCTTTTGTATTTCAATGTTTTGATGCTTACAAATGGTTTGAAACATTCATTCTAAACTTAAAAAATGCAAAATCTTATCTAGTTTTTAATGATATTCTTAGCTCAGGATAAAATCTTATAATTCTATTGAAACTTTTCGAATAGTGAATTCTGTCAAAAAATATTACTAACGTGGAAAGGACACCAACTATCTAATCGCTTTTAGGCTAAGCCTCACTGGATAATAGGTAATCGGGTGTGCTGAATCCGAATATGACAATGGTTTTTGCTGCTAGGCCTTGGTAGACTGAGTTTTCTAGAAAACCAGTTTTTCAGAAACAATTACACTTCATTAAGAAAGCTTTTAGTTATTCTCTAGAGTTTCTGAAAAACTGGTTTTCTAGAAAGTTCAGTCTATCCAGGCCTAGCAGCAAAAACCATTGTCATATTCGGATTCAGCACACCCGATCACCTATTGCTCAGTGAGTCTTAGCCTAAAAGCGATTAGACAGTTGGTGTCCTTTCCTCGTAAGATCTGAGAAATAGGTAGAATGTCTTGCTAATGATAGTAATAAAATAATCGTTTGGATACCAAAAGATTCAACTTTCCAAGCTCTTTAAAACTTGACGAAATAGAATAAATAACATTTAAGTTTTCGAAAAAAAAGGACAAATTTAGGTCTTTTTTCTATAGAAGACGAAAAGTGTAAATAACTATAATAAGGTGACGCAAAAATAGTTTTTGACAGAGTTTGCTATTTTGTAAGTTTCAAGATAGTAAAGTTTTATTCTAAGCTAAGCATATGATTAAAACTAGACAAAATTCGACATCTTAGAATGAAAGTGTTAAACCGTTTAGAATTAGCAAGAAAAGTGACATACAAAAAATACTTATTATATCGAGGACACCCACTGTTTTTTTGTTTTACTGTTACCACTTTATTATTCAAAACTTGAATGTGTATGGTTTTACTACTGAATAAAATTCAGAGCCTCTCCTGTTTGCTTCTATCTTCTTCTTGTTCATCTTTTACACGATAGTTGTAAACAATTTTTATTTCTATAATAATTAATCAGTTTAATATTACTCACATAATGTTAAAGATCTTATTTTTTTATTTTACAGTTTTTTTTCTCAAGCAAATCAAATTATTCGTTTTTGACATCTCAGGTGTTTGAATGTGTGCATCAATTTGTTATCTTGGGGTTGTTTTTGCGCCATTTCCTCTGATTATCTCTCAAATTTCTTCTTTTTTTTTTCAGTATTATTTAGCTATCTCTCTTTGTCTCTATTTACCGTCCATCACATTTCAATAAAAACCAGTCGAAGATTTTATTGTTTTCTTAATCGACAGTTGGTTGCCTCTATTGAACAGTGTCTGTAAACTGTTGTTTTTATTTCGCCGTTTTTCTTATGTTGTGAATTTTTCTTTGTTTATCTATTTCCTTTTTTTCTTGTCTTTTGAAAACTTCGGAGGTCTCTCAAAAAGTGTACCCTTTCCTGGATACAATTGTGTTTTCTGTTTTTATTTTCTATCACATGTTTATAAATTAGAGTAATCTTGTGATGTCTTATTTCTTAAACTATTGGTATTCAAAATAAAATTGAATAATGTAAAAGAGATATAAAAATAGATTATGAAAGTGTGAACATTGGTGCTACTTTTCAATAGCTGATGTCAATATGTGTACACACCAAACTCATCGGCTCATAAAAAATTTGTTGAAAAGTAAGAAATGAGATTGCGTGCGAGATAAAATTGTTATAGAAGCTTGAGGATGGCGCCACATTCTAAGAACCATGAAACTGTTCTTTTTTATACAGCAGAAGACAGATTGCACATTGAACAATCCAATCACAGCTTTTGCTTTATTCAAGGCAATTAACTAATTTGAATTATAATAAATCTTAAAAATAAATCGATAGATCGACTAAGTATATGTAGAAAGAAGACTTATTTAGATGCTTAAATTCGACTGCAAGAATATCAGTTCAAATATACATTGTTTTGTGCGGTTGTTCATCGACAACCGTCAATATGAATAAAATAAAACTTATACATCTAGACCACTAAACTCATACATTTTTATCATAATAAATTCTTCTTTCTTCTGTATACTTTTCTTTTTTACAATCTTCTGTTTTTCTTTTAATCTCTATACCTGTACCTTGACGCTGATATTAAGAACAGTTTTCCTTAAACGGACAACTAAACTATAAATCATTCGAATAAAAAAACTACGACAAATTTCATTTTAATTCGATGGTATACGCGCTCATTTTCTCTGGTTACTGATTTACTCAATCCACTTTTCAATCTGTTCGAAGGATAGTTCGCTTCTAGTTCTTGTCAATACTTAATACTTCTTTTGAGACAGTTTTTAATTATTCTTAGTGGTAAAGATTTGAAAAACACGATGACTTGAATGTCCAAGAACTGTGAATGACACATCTGAAAATGTTTTGATTAATTCGTAATAAGCTTCACAAAAAGAGTACTGCCGGTTTTTCTGTGGGATCGTCACATAATAAGTGGTGTATGTCTAAGCTTGACTTGCCATTTGATCAAATAGCCAAACAGGATGGTTTTTTCTCTATCCCTTTTCTCGGTTGTGTCAATCACACTTTCTCAACTGTTTATCAGCGTAGAAATTTTAAAAATACAGTAGATTTAGTGAATCGTGTGAGATTATTCTTCTGATATGTACTTTATTTAACGTTTAATTAGTCTCAGAAAATATTAGTTTTTTATCTATGAAACTTATTTTTATTTGCTACTTATCATTATTTCGCAATAGTAGATGTTGAGTGGACAGCGTAGGAGATACTGGAAATATTGATCTAGTCTGCTAATGCAAGAGGATTACTAAGCATTTTGAGTTCTATTTTTAGATGTCAGCCCAAACTATTCAACATCAGGAATATCCAGAATCATTAGCAAATAATGAACAAGTAACATTACATCATTCAGAAAGTTTTGAAGAAAATGGATTCAAAGCATTACAGAATATTTTATCATTATCTACATCATTTGGATCAAATATTCAACGTCAAAACATACCAAATAGTAACAATATTGGTGTTGCACATCGATCTTTATCTGCACAAAATTTAACTTCTCACGTTCTACCGTCAACATCAAGTAGTGATCATGGTCTTCCACCTACAACAAATTCACAACAACGTCGTTCAACAATATCACGAAATCCAGCAGAACTTGATTCATTTACACATCAATTTGAAATAAAAATTCGAGAACAAAGTTTATTATGGCAAAAAGAATTACAAAAAGTAATTGATAAAAAAAATTCTGAATTAGATAGTATAAAATCATCATATGAATCAAAATTACGTGCATCACTAGAAAGTAATAAAAAAATTGAAGCAGTAATAAATCAGTTAAATGATGAAAATAAACGACTTAAATATGAAGTTGAACATCAAATTAAATCAGAACAATTACAAATAAAAAATGATTATGAACAATATAAGCAAGATATGGAACGAAAAGTTTCAGATATGAAAACATTTTATGAAGATGATAAACAAGAAATGAAAAAACATCATAATCGAATCTATCAAGATTTAGTAGATGAAACAAATCAAGTTAGTTTGTTTAGTTTAAATTTAATCGAATTACAAAATAAAAAAAATCATACTCGAAGTCTTCATATTTCCATCCTTTAAAACACACAATTAGAGACGGTTATTTGTGAATAGAAAGTGAGAAACATACGATCTATTCGACGTCCGTACATGAGCTATGCTTTTTATTTTGAATTTTCTTTTAAAATTTTGAATAAAAATATATTTGTTATTTTTTGTTCTATTAGCGTTTGAAAAAAATGGAAAATGATTATAAATATCAACAACAGATGAATGATTCAAGTGTCAACGAAATGAAAACTCGTTTAACTGAATTTTGTACAAACGTTGAACGATTACAATTATCAAAACAAAAAATCGAGGATGAAAAATTGCAATTACAAAAAATTAATGAACAACTAACATTACAGGTATATTAACATAAATAATTCAAAAATTATCTAGCATCTCTTGATATTTAAATTTCTTGATTTGATTTATTTAATCTTGATATTAAAAGTGATTTTATTTAAATTATACAGTCTATAGTAAAGATAAATTTCATTTATTTATATCTAGAATCAAGAATTAAGTGGAAAAATTCGTCATAATGATCGTGATTATCAAGATCAAGTACAACGCTATGAAAATGAATTAAAATCTGTCAAAATACGTTGTGAATCGGGTGTTGATCTATTAAAAAAAGAAAATGATTTAACAAAAACAAAAGCAACAAAAACTATTGATGAATTGGAAAAACAACTCGAATTAATTACTGAAAAATTTTATGATATGCAAAAATTATTTGAACAAAAATTAGCTGATCAACAAAAAACATATCAATTAAATTTGTCTGAATATGAAAATGCATATGAAAAAAAATTGAATACTATTAAATTTGAATATAAACAAATATGTGAAAAATTTGAACAATTACAAAAACATAACGATCTGTTACAACATGAACTTAAACAAAAGTTGAACGATATTAATCAGCTCAATGATTCATACATAAAACAAAAAGAATTGAATGAGAAAAATGAAAAAAATTTTGAGCAAATGAAAAATGATTTACATTTGGCACATCAAGAAAAGGTGAAGTATTTTTTGTTGTTTTTCTGTATGAATAATGCATAAGCATATTGACTGAAAATATTTCTCATTTTTGTTTTAGATTCAAGACTTCAGTGACAAAGTACGACATAATGAACAATTATTGATTGAAAATTTAAACAAAGAACAGATGAAATTAGTCGAACAATTACGATTAAAATATGAACAAGATAAAGAAGTATATGATGAAAAAATGAAGAATTATTATACTAAAGAATTAAATGATCTTAGAGTGAAATATGAACAAGTGATTGAAAAACAAGATGAAAAGTTTAAACTTGATATTAAACAACAAGAAAAAGTATCCAATGAAAAACGATTAATATATGAAAATGAAAAACAACAGGTAAGATGTTTGTTACAAGACTATCTCAACTCTATTCGATGATGAAACAATAACTAAGATCTGTTTTTCTATAATATTTCATATTTAGATAATAAATGATTATGAAAAATTCATTAAAAAAATTGAAAAACAATATGAATTTAAGAATGATGAATATGAAAAACGTATTGAACTATTGATAGCAAAAACACATGAACAATTGAAATCGATCGAAGGTAAGAAATGTATCGGATTGGATGATTTTCATTAAAGCATTTTTTCTTTGAATGAAAGTACCGGGACTTTTATTTTCAAAATTTTTTAGCAGGAGTTTCATTAAAATAATTTTGATGGCACAAGAATTTATCTAATATATAGACAGTGGTCAACAAAATTGATCATATACACCTCATATTAACTTATATTTGATATTTCTCCGAAACGAAATCATCTGTAAAGTTCGGAGCTTCGCTAAAATGTTGCAAATTTATTGTAGTTTATTTGCTGAAAATAGGAAATGCTCATGTCATATAGTCATTGTACTAGGTGAGGAAGAGTACTTTCTCTGTTCAACAAAATTGAT
>CAJNOQ010003926.1:0-18715 GCA_905250885.1 Didymodactylos carnosus
CGTCTTTCCCTGCAGTGAATGCAGGTAAAATCTTCTCTCCTGCAGGGAGTGCAGGCAGAAAAACATTCTTCTTTATCTGCCGGCCGTTAGTGGAAAAATTTTTCATTCACCTGCAAACTGCAACCTGTCTGCACTGCCTGCAGGTTGCAGGCAGTTTACAATGCAGGTGATCAGCTCTGATGCGAAAGGACATGTTTCTGGACAATAAAAATATGCTCATTCAGAAATCTATTCTCAAACCAGAACTTCTGTTATTCATTTCAAAGATGATGAAAATAAACAGATAAAGTGACGATTCATAGAAAATAAAATCCGATTACAAAGCACATAATCAGAAAATGACACGATAATAATACAAACTGCGAGAGACAGTAATCCCATGCTAGACAATAGGCCACTGCTTTTGAAGTGCAAAAATTGATAACAACAAACAGTAGTACAAATTTGTGATTAAGCCTAAAAATAAACGCGTCCGGAATAACGTTCGCAGCCTAACAAAAGAGGAAAGAAATAGAATAAACAAATAGAAAAGGCTACTTTTAAGATAGTGTGCACTGGAATATAACAAAAGCGAGCAGAACTGGTGAGAAGAAGCAAGGACTATAAATCAGCTTTTTGCAGCTCATAATAAAAAACAGTTGTGGCCAAAGGAAATATTATTTTACTCTTAGTGTAAGCAGAAAAGTGAAAGATCTAAAGAAGTCGGAAAATTCAGAACTCATAATCATAATTACTTAAAAACTCACAAATGGATAGAAAACTGTCAATGCGACGCTTACAACAAAAGCCTATGATCACTAAAAGATTTGATTATATTGCCCACGTAAGCCGCCACGTAGGACTTACGTGGGAACGGCGCCAAGTATGAATCCGATTTTTCCTTAAAATATACTGGAGCGCTTGTAATTCTTCATGCTGATTTTCCATGTTGAACCATGTTACCTAGCTTCAACCGCCTGATTCTAGTTGCATTTTTTTTTTTTGGGTAGCTAGAGGTAATGTGCAACTTTTTTGCTTATTAAGTGATTAATCTGGTAAGTCTATACAAGAAAACAGTTTAGATTAAGGATAGGTATGATTTGTTGCGTATAATCGAATAAGAATATACAATTTGAGCTGCTTATCCATACTACAGATTGACTACTTTTGTATACTGTTTTTTACATGAAATATAATTTGGAGAATGTATCTACAACCGCGTTACCTCATACCACAAAGATGACGGTCATTGGTGTCCGTTGAAAAGTATAAAAACGTTTGAAAAGTAATCTTCTTCGTAACGCATAATTGTTACTTCAAAAATATACTGTTATCAACATATCTACCCGAATATAGCAAGATCTTTTTAATGTAAAGACGAAGGTGAGTTGTTAATAATCACCAAAGAAAATAATACATGTGAAAAACGTACAGAACAGCTTGATTATGGATTATGTTATACATATATTTGTTCAGAATATCGGAAATATCCATTATGTAAATTTCAATTGAAAGCAAAATGATCGTCTGATGCTGCATATAAATTATTTATAAGAAATATTTTCCATAATATCATTGTTTTTTGCAGCTAAATCCTATGGTTAAAGTTAGTTCACATAGCTGCTCAATGAGCATCAGATTGATGAAATGATGATATGATACCTCTGTTTATTTTAGTCAGTTCTTCATGTGTACGCCTAATTCATAGGGAAAACAGTTTCTCACAGATGAATTATATATTCTGAATAGAAAAAAGAAAGTTTTAAAAGAGAACCGCTTAAGAAATGTCTCCGTTCTCTGCTCGAATAATTTCGATTTTTACTTGGAAGACGTGGAGCTTTTTTACCTTTTTTTTCATTCGAAAGCCAGGACTTTGCTCTTTCAGATTTCAAGAAAAAATTTTCCCCCATACAAACTAACAGTAAAAAGACGATTAGTTAGATAATCTGGTTGTGATTGAAAAACTATGCAGGAACACATCTTTCTTATTTTTTATAATTTGTCTGTATTGATTATATTCAAAATGTTGACTTTATATTTCATTGTTAGCTCTATCATGTGGGAGTCGTTAAATATTGCAGCTTATCACTAGATACTGAAAGAATTAATTTTATTTCATAAAGTTGAACTAAGTGCAAGCAAAACAATCAGATTACCTGTCGGACTAATATTGTTGTGAGTTTCAGCTGTTTAACCTATTGGAATAGTGCGTTAATAAAAACACCAACAACTCGAATTTCACGAAATCAACCGTAACTAGGGATAGAAGCCGCAACAACCCAACTCCTTTTAGACTTTTGTTACACTCACGTGTCCTATCGATAAGCAAAATATGAGTTCAAATGGAGCTGGACACGTGGAGAGGTTCCCTCGTAAGTGCATTGTATTTAAAATTTCTTGCACCTCAATGGTGCAAGAACAACAACATCAAAAAACTCAAAAAGTGAAATGAAAACAAATTCTAACTGTCACTCTTGGTGAAATGACGATCACGATGTACGACAGATACGTTCGGAGGATGGTGGTGTGCCCTTAAATTGATAATAGCATGTGAACGAACAGCTCCAGGGGTCAAATAGCGCTTAACCTTTCTATTGTTTCGTATTTTATTTTTTGTCTCACCCTACGCTGAAAGATATCTGGGTATACTTACTTACTTTTATTGTTACAGTATCAATAAAATTGTTTTGAATGTGCATATGGCGATGATAACAGGCCACCTTGATGACATATATCATGTGAAAAGAAGAGAAATAGTAAAGAACAAACATTCATCAACACTTAGATTTCCTGTCCATGGACGTTACAATAACTACAGAGGTATGTATAAACCGACATACCTCCTTTACGTTAAAATTTTAAGAGTTATGCTAATAGCTTCAAGAGATCGTTGTAAATGATCAACAGTCAGAAACTACAGCAACTACACTCGATGCTGTCATTCGACGTTGTGGAGATTTAGGTCTTTTCCAGTTTATTCATTTCTTTTTCTTGAATATGTTTGCTGTATCAGCTGGAATCGTTGCATATTACTATGTCTATGGTGCAGCTGAACCTGAGCATAGATGTCGCCTGCCCTCCAGCGTATGGCCAAACGATCAGTACAAAATTGTGAATTTAACTCACGAAAAGCTGATCGATTTGTGGATCCCGAAAAACGATAAATGTCATATTTATACAAGTGATAGAGAAAAAGTTGATTGTGGTTCAGACGGTTGGGTCTATGATAGATCAGTATATGGGTTTACATTTACTGAAGCTGTACAAATGATTTGTAAGTCACGCGCTAAACGAAGTACAATAGCGACAGTGATGCAAAGTGGTGGTCTATCTGCGTTGTTTATTGGTTCATTAAGTGATAAATTCGGACGAAAAATGGTTGCGCGTTGGTTGATCCTAGTTATATTTGTGACTAGTGTTTTAACGCAAATTGCCATGCAATGGATACCAATGTCAGTCAATGCAAAGTAAGCTGAAGATAAAATGGTCTACACACTCGATTAGAAAAAATATCGATGTTCAAGAGTTTTCTGAGTGATATTCATTTCCAACAGCCAGAATCCATTTTAATTTTTAGATTTTTGCAGCACTGGATAAAAATTCTTTTGACTGACTTCCATTTAATTCAAACATATGGATTACTTTAGACAGCTTTCTAAAATTTTCGAAGATGAGATCATTTAGATTGTTGCATGATTGCTCCGGATAGAGTTCTGAAAAGCAAAATAGAATAGAATCAAAATTATGTTTATTTATGAACTACTTTTAAGTACAATGCACTTACGAGAGAACCTCTCCACGTATCTAACTCCATTTGAACTCATATTCTGCTTATCGATAGGACACGTGAGTGTAACAAAAGTCTAAAAGGAGTTGGGTTGTTGCGACTTCCTTCCCTAGTTACGGTTGATTTGGTGAAATTCGAGTTGTTGGTGTTTTTATTAACGCACTATTCCAATAGGTTAAACAGCTGAAACTCACAGCAATATCAGTCCTAATCAAAGTCCGTATGTTGCACAAATTTCAAATCTTAGCCTTCTGTCCTTCGTGAGAAATCGAATTTTTTGTGTTTCATAGGGTGTCCACATTGCCTTACGAACTGCAGATGAAATAATTTTCTTTTTCATTATCAAGTTTGCTTTCACACTCGTAAGTTGACAAAAGTATTTATTATCTCTATTGAACTGCTTGCAAGTGTTTTCGCTATTGAACTACACGATTAGATTTTTTTTCATCGTCAGTTCGCAAGGCAATGCGGATACCCTATGAAAAACAGAAAATTCGATTTCTCACGAAGGACAGAAGGCTAAGGTTGAAAATTTGTGCAGCATACGGGCTGTGATTAGGACTAATATTGCTGTTTTATTGGAATAGTGCGTTACAACAAAAACACCAAAAACTCGAATTTCACCAAATCAACCGTAACTCGGGAAGGGAACCGCAACAACCCAACTCCTTTTAGGCTTTCTGCTACACTCATGTGCCCTATCGATCCACAAAATATGAGTTCAAATGGAGTTGGATACCTGGAGAGATTCCCTCGTTAGTAACAGTCTAAGAGAATGTACTTGACAAATTTCCCCACCTCCTAAACATTTATAGAAAATAAAGTTCATGCAGAGTCGCGGAAAAGTGCTTTCAGTATTCAGCGCACTCGATAACCTCAAGATTTTCTATTTTTGGTGCGGAATACTGCCAAAAATTTAAGAAAATTTTTGAAAGTAACATCATTTTTCCAAGGAAACTTTTTTTCGCCATTTTCTTTCAAAATTTTTCTTAAACTTTTGGCAGTATCTCTCACCAAAAATAGAAAACCTTGGGGTTACCGCGTGCGCTGAATAGGAAAAAACACTTTTCCACGATTCTGAACGAATTTTATTTTGTATTTTTTTCTTCACGTTAATATGAAAGATAAAATAACGATAAATGAAACACGTACCTGAATGAAGGTTTTCAAGTAAATTTAGTTGCATTGAATGCATGTACTTGTAAGTACAATTACTTATGGAAAACCACCAGGGACTGACTTGTGTACTTGTAACCTAAGCACTTTTTCAAGTACTTAGCTTCAGTTACATTCACTAGAAAATGTTGTAGACATGCAGATACTGTTCGCTAAAAAGAGAAGTTTTTGTGAACCATAGGTCAGAATTTATGCGGAAGGATTATTAGATTTCTTTTTGTAAAGAAAGAGATGCAAGCATGCTGTTAGTATCGGTGACGCAAAATCAATCAGTTTTATATCATGCCAATAACACATTCTGCAATTCTGAAAATTAAAACTTGTCAACAAAAGTTTTTCAAAGAAAACATTTTAACTTCAAGAAGTGTTGTCCGTTTTGTGAAGCGTAGTTGATGAACAAGTACTTCGTGCGTAATGTAAAGTAAAGCACTGAAAAGTCCCTCACCTAAGCTTGCTATGTAAACTAAGATCTCTTAGTTGAAGATAAACATTCAAATATGAAGATTCGTTTTGTGTAAAACAATATTTCGCACAAGAATTAATCTATGAAGGTTATTTGATTTCGTTAGATCTGTACATCCAAAAAACTATTTAAAATTTTTTCTTTTACTTGACAAATATAAAGCATTTGGAACAAGAAGAACTGTACAATATTACCAGAATTGACATAAAATACTACACTCGAATATGCCATAATTATCACTAATACTTGTTGAACTCTCTTCACCAACGTCCTTACTAATATCTTTATCAAAGTTTTGTTTCGGGAAGGTAATGGTATAACCGTAAAAGGATACGTGTAAGTTGCTAAACAGAAGAAACAGGAATGATATACCTCAATGAAAAAATACATCTGGCTATCCATATATTCAGTGATTCGAAATGGAGCCAGTTTCGACTAAAATTTGAGCAAATAACGGTATAGTAGCGAGACATTCGAATGACAGGATCCCAGCAGGTACAATCGTGCAATAGAGACTAACAGTTCATAACGTGCTACAGTTTAGAGAAACGGTGAAGTTCGTGTTAATGTCGGACTTCGATCAGAAATGTTTACTCTACAGTCGAATATTACGCCAATCGACTTAAAACTGACTATAGCACCAGGGTTTTTTAGAAAGTTTTTTAGTAAAAGACTTTTTGAGAAAAACGTTAAAACCGCTTAGATACATTCGATATACTTAAAAGTGGTATATGGATCCTGAAATTAGCAGTGTACAGTATTTGACTACATGCTCATTCGCTTCTTTCTTAAAAAGTTGGATATATGCTTATATTTAAACTAGTGCTTTTGTATAGTGGGAACATGCGCATATTGCGTCAGGGTAAAGCCGATTCTAGAGCACGCTCGAACCAACAGAGTCTTGTAGGATTTGCGGTAGAGCAATCAACATACGTATGAAAAAATTAAGAATAAAGCGCACGTCTTTGATCAAGCAGTCTGTAGATTCTATCTCTTTGTATTCTTGAGTTATTCTAAAAAATAACCGAGACTATTCCTTTGCTTTTTCAACAATCTACTTTCAAATCAAAATGGCTAAAGTTTAGTAGCGAGGGCTTTTAACGTTTGCTTGACAAGACTCTTTTCATATTGTAGATTTGGTGTTTTATTATTGAATCATTTTACAGCTGGTTCGATTCAATCATTGTTCAGTATTGTTTTTGTCCTTCTGTTAGAATTAACAAGTTCATCACATGCAAGTCTGGCCGGCAACTCCGCTCAAGTTGGATTCGCACTAGGCGAAGCTTTTCAAACTTTATTTGCTTATTTATCTAAAAACTGGCAAATTTTAAAATGGACAAATTTGTTATTTATTGGTGTCAGTTTACCTTATCTTTATTTTATGCCCGAATCACCACTATTTCTATATTCAAAAAATGAGTACACAAAATTAGAACAGTTGCTAAGAAAAATGGCCCATTTGAACAAACGTAAGGAATCAGATTGGTATCCATATTTTCAGGAATTTATAGGAGCACAATCACTGCGTGTTGTAGCACAAAATAAATTATCATTTATACAAAAATCCAAACGAGTATTATCGCAACGAGCAACAATATATAAACTATTGATTATTGGTGCTATAGGGTTTATTACTCTTCTACTCTACATAAAAATATCCTACGGTCTGGCTGATATGCAAGGTATCTCACCCTATGTCGGAATTCTTATAGGAGCGGCCGTAGAAGTCGCCGGATACATTAGCGGAAGTATTCTGTTAACCACAAGATTAGGACGGAAATATGCATTTATTGTATTTACAGCGTTGACACTCTTATGTGTACTCATTATTCCATTTTTGATGAAACAACATCCATTACCCACAGTTATCATTGCTCAGCTAGGAAAATATGCTATTAGCGGATCAGTTTGTGTCTCATGGATTTATGTGCCCGAATTATTTCCTACATCGATTCGTGGTTCTGCCAATGGATTCTTCACTGCTACTAATCGAGCTGGAGCGATACTTGCTGCAGTGATCGATTCGTCAATTGGTGAAAAATACATTCGAATTACGTTTTATGTTTATTCTGCTTTTGCTTTGCTGTTGTTCATAAATATGATCTTCAGTTATGATAAGAAATATTTTTTTACCAGTGGATGATATCATTTATGAAATGCATCTTTAATCATAATTTTACTGACGTTATTGTTGCCTGAAACAAAAGATGTTCCTCTAAGTGACGATTAGGTAAAGAAACGATGAAATATTATCTTAAGTTGTTTTTCTGACTAGTTCATTAGCACATAACATACGGAAAGAATGATTTTTATTCACTTTTTCTCTCAAATTTGTTTCACGTACAGTATATGGGCTTAGTTTTCGTCAAGCTAATAAAAACGTTCGCTACGGCTTTATCTTTATGAAGAGAATACACATATGATCCTTCTCTAGTGAATGCACCTAAGACAAGTAATTCGCTTACATAATGAAGCTGATACCTGCCTTATTTCCAGAAGTAAACTTATTTATAAGCACTTGCCTCACTTAACAAGTACTTGTTAAATAAAACCGCAAATGCTTTCACAAAGTACATCGTAGTAAAGGGATCAGGTATTGCAATTATCATTTTAAAGTTTAAAATGTACAAGACGGACGCAGACTACACAATATAAAACGATCTTATCTTAGCGGCACTTCTTCACTTAATGAATAGAAAGGAAATACATGTTCTGATATAGTTATCTGATCTAGATAATGGATAAATAATATATGTATACAGACAAAGAAAAAGAGTAAACTTTACGTCTGTTCTGCTCATTGATGTACTACAACAAATAAGTAAAAATGACTACATAGAAAGGAGAGGATGTGTACCAGACATGGGCGGGACAGTCCCTTTCCGCGGACCAAAATAGTCTTTTTAACGGGACCGGAACCAGAACCGGGACCGCAACAACTTTACGGGACCGGAACCGGGATAATTAAAAATTTAAATAATTTCTCAATTAGAACTTTTTTAATACTAAAGATTTGTAGAGAACTTTTTTCTCCATGCAACATCCGTTCTTGAAGCTTTTTTCGACAAAATCTGAACTTAGCTTCTAGTTGAAGCCATCCGAACATTGCCATCGCTCATTCGTCCAAGTAGAAAAATGTATCCGACTGTTTGGAATCATATTTATTTTACTTTTACATATACTAGTTTTGTAGAGAAAAACGTTCTCTACAAATCTGTAGTGTTAAAAAAGTTTTTTTACATTGTCTTCGGTGCAAGCATAGGAGAATTCCAGAAATCCTATAGATTGTTATGCACTGTTGGTTTTATCTGTACCGGTTTCGGTCAACCGACAGTCAAAAAGCTAAAACCACTAAAACCAGAAAAAAGTACACACAAATCCACATCTTGGCTTAACGAACGAATTTAATATCTGGCATTTGCCCTTTAGTGAATAGACTATGCCATATGTTTCTTCTTCTGATGATCTGTGTTTTGTCCTGCGACTTCTCGAGTTACATATAGCTGTTGAGACACAAAATTTCACAGTAATGCTAACGAGGAGACCTCTCAAGGACTTCGATGATCTTTTGCCTATAGGTACTATATAGTGTCCTACCATTTATGAAAATTGCTTTAATGAGAAAATGTCCGACTTTTTCAGTGTTTAAACCGAATATCGGTTTTTTCTTGTCACTTTTTCGGTTTGAAAACCGAAACCAGTGCATACCTAAGCTTACCTATAACACTACTAACTTTGAGTTCAGGCTGTTTAATCAATTATGAATATCTCAGAGGACGGTAGTACTTCGGTTTATGTCAGCAGTACTCCTTCGCGTCCAGTAATGTTTAAGGACAAGACCACATTCGTATTTAATTCAGGCATAAACTAATTCGAAAATTTATGAATAGTTTCATCTTACCTGACGACTGATGGCTGAAGAATCTCTGCCGTAAATTAATTGATTTGTTGAATTCTCTTATTGACACTAGGCATACACCGAGTAATTGACTAAGGATTTTAATTTTTTTCAAAAACCTGGCGTTATTGCGTACTCGGTAAGAATGTGGTTGTCAAAGATACACCGTGTATAGAAAAAAAATTAAAGTTAAGCGTGTCACACACTTGCAGTCATCGATAAGTTACTTATTAATGACTGCAATCAACTAGCTTGGCGTTCTGAGTTATAAATTTAAAAGATAGTAAAACCTGATCTTGATTATTTTGTGTCTTATGTACTTTATTGCATAAGTAGATGCCATTTACATCCATTTCTGGGTCTCATTCTCAACAACAATAGATTCCTTCCAAAGTTTCCAATTGGAAAATATTCAGTTTAATTCACGTTTATGGTAACAATGTTTTACATGAAACCAACAGTGATTTTTGGAGCCATATTGATCGCCTTGTTAGCTGCTTTTCGGTTTGCTAAGTCAGTTTTATATCGCAGTTTAAGGCTCAGTTTCTGAGAATATCAATCAGATCAGCCCGTGAAGCGTCTCAGAATTGACTTTTGACATAAGGATTTTATTGCTCAACACATAGATACTTTATTGCAAAAACATTAGCTTTGGATCTTGCCTTCTTGTCCAGTTGTCTACTTCAAGTTTAAGTACCAATACGAGCCTTCGAATGTTACTGTATCGAAGAAGAAGTTTGTTCTGGAAAACCACTGAGCTGGTCGTGAAGATTTACGCAGAAACAAATTGAGGAATAAACGTTCTGCAAAAAAAAGGTTGTTGCCATCTACTCTTCTGAACTCATTGAGGAAGCAAGACGCAGCTAAATTTTTACAATAAACTATTTACCTGTTTAGAAACAAAAGATACCTCACGGGCTGACCTGTCCGAAATTCATTTAGAAATTAATTCTTATAGTGAGCAACACCGCTCAAGACGTGCTCTATCTGATGGCACAAAATCTTTTATTTCAGCTACTATGGTTTTTCGTAAGTCGCATTTCCAAAATTTAGCTGAAAAACCACGGTTATATGAAAAATCAGTCTATACTGCACGAAGCGAAAGATATTTATTTGTAAATAATACGTAGTGTGAAACTAGAGCGTTCACTCTATCTATTCGTAAACACAATTTTTTTAAAAACTTTTTCATGTTTGGAAAAATGACTTTTCTTTCCGCAGTATCTGTTTTTCAAACGGCTAAGTTTAGCAAAGTGGACACGCGCAGCTTAGCGCAGGTCATGGGAAGCTCAAAATTTCACAGAATGTCCAACTATGTGCTCGCGATGCTTGATGTATGTGGCAGCACTGTGCACTACAAAATGAGGTAAACTCGAGCTCTAGAACTACTTTCGTCCTAACATATGAAACTCGAATTTAACCTACTGTGGAGACCCATTCTGTTGAAGAGAAACGAAACTTGAGGTTTTAAATCGTTTTTTCAGATAGAATATATGTGAAAGTATCTATGAATACTATTTAAAGGTCACAAATGATAACGTTCTTGAGAACTCAGACTCTAAAACTACCATTTTGGGAGGCAGTTTTCACCCAAAATTCAGGATAGATTTTGAGCTGCCTGTTATGCTGCTGTAGACAGTTTTGTAGCCCGTCCATTTCTCTATATTTTCATAATAATGGCTTTGGCAAAAAGTTGGGAAATAACAGAGAAAATTCAGTATTTGTGTCGCCACTGGCCTGTGTCCACGCAAAATATCACAAAAATAGCTCTTCTCTTGGGCATAACTCGGGAACGTCTTGACCAGAGGAGCCCAAATTGTACAAATTTGCAGTTCTCCGATATAAATAAGGTGTATACATCCATTCTTGGATCTCATTCTCAAAAGCAGATTCCTTCCAAGGTTTCCAGTTTGAAAATATTAAGTTTTATTCACTTTCATTGCAATAGTGTTTAACATGAAATCAACAACGATTTTTGGATTCAATGAGGAAACAAGACGCAGAGCTAAAATTGTTACAGTAAACTGATAGTTTACCGATCTATTGAGATACTAGACTTCTTAGATGATAGTGCCACAGTTTTTTTACCATTTGTACTTCTCGTTCGACATATGCATGGCTTAACTTTAACTTTTAAAGCAAACGTAAACTACAGGCAGAATTAATCTGAAAGTTATTTGATTGATGTTAAAATTTAATATCGCTGTTAAATCAAATACGAAGCTATTTCATATAAGATCGTACTTTTTCTAAATAAATTAAAAAAAAAATATGGAATAAAATTTTCAATACACCCTACTCCTCTTTTTCTTTTGATTATAACGCGGTAAAGAAAAAAGCTTTTGACAAGCGGTTCGCACCAAAATATTCTCCACTCTCTCTAGTATATTCATAGATAAAAACAGTTAGAAATATTCATTGTTACTCTTTGTAGGTCCATTAGATCGAAAAGTGAACGTTTTCCGGTCGGTAAAACTTCTCCATACAGTTGATGAAAATCTTTTTTACGCTGTATAAGCATTGACAAAATATGGAAACTACATCAGTCGATAGAAGAAAGCGCGGTCTACATTTTAATAAAAAAATAATTTTGAAAAGCTTTTCTCCTTAGGATGAAAACGCGATTTTAAGCCAAAAGTGTCATACTCTTTAGAGTAGTTGCTGAATCTGGATTAGGAATGAGTGTGTGAAAAGGAAATCCCGATTAAACCATTCGAAAGAGCGTCGAAGACTGAGTCTTCCAAATCGAAAAGTGTGACGAAGGTTGAGAATTCTGAGAGTCCTAACGCAAATCCAAAGTCTCCAAAATCGAAAAGTGTAAAGCAAGTTGAGTATTTTGAGAATCCTAACGCAAATCCAAAATTTCACAGATCGAAAAGTGTGACGCAGGTTGAGAATTTTGAGAATTCTAGCCAAATCCATAGTCTCCAAAATCGAAAAGTGTAAAGCAAGTTGAGTATTTTGAGAATCCTAACGCAAATCCGAAATTTCACAGATCGAAAAGTGTGACGCAGGTTGAGAATTTTGGGAACTTTGGGAATTTTGAGAATTCTGACACAAATCCAAAATTTTACAGATCGAAAAGTGTCATGCAGCTTGATAATTCTGAGAATCCAAACCCTAATCCGAAATTTTGCCAGTCGAAAAGTGCGCCGCAGGTTGAGGATTTCGGGAATTTTGAGAATTCTCGTTCAGATCCAAAGTCTGCAAAATCGAGAAGTGTGACGCCGGTTGAGAATTTTGAGAATTTCGAGAATTCCGGCGGAAATCCAAAGTCTCCCAAATAGAAAAGTTTTTTTCAGAATTTTAACGCAAATACAAAATTTTGCAGATCGAAAAGTGTGGCGCAGGTTAAGAATGTGTCCTGACGCAAATCCAAACTCTACCAAATCGAAAAGTGTGACGAAGGTTGAGTATTTTGAGAATTCTAGCGGAAATCCAACCTCTCCCAAATCGTCTAGTGTGACGCCGGTAGAGAATTTTGAGAATTTCTGGAATTCTGCCAAATCCAAAGTCCCCAAATCGGGAAGTGTGCCGAACGTTGAGAGTTTTGATTGCATTTGCGCTAGAATTCTCAAAATTCTCAACCTGCATCACACTTTTCGATCTGGTAAATTTTGGATTTGCGTTAGGATTCTCAAAATTCTCAACCTGTGTCACACTTTTCGATGTGTGAAATTTTGGATTTGCGTTAGAATTCTCAAAAAAACTTTTCGATTTTGGAGACTAGAATTTTCAAAATTCTCAACCTGTGCCACACTTTTCGATCAAACGCAAATCTAAAGTCTCCCAAATCGAAAAGTGTGACTCAGGTTGAGAATTTTGAGAATCCTTGCAAATGGAAAAGTGTAACCCAGGTTGAGAATTTCGAGAATCTTAAGTCTTCCAAATCGAGAAGTGTGATGAAGGTTGAGAATTTAGAGAATTCTAGGGTAAATCCAAAACTTTGTAAATCGAAAACTGTAACGCAGGTTGAGAATTTTCAGAATTCTAGCTAAATCCGAAGTTTCCAAGATCGAAAAGTGTAAAGCAAGTTGAGTGTTTTTAGAATCCTAACGCAAATCCAAAATATTGGAGATCGAAAAGTGTGACGCAGTTTGAGAATTGTGAGAATTTCGAGAATTGTACGGCAAATCCAAAGTCTCCCAAATCGAGAAGTGTGACGAATGTTGAGAATTTTGAGAATTCTAGCCAAATCCGAAGTCTCCGAAATCGGAAAGTGTAATGCAAGTTGAGTGTTTTGAGAATCCTAACGCAAATCCAAAATTTTCCAGATCGTAAAGTCTGAAGCAGGTTGAGAATTCTGGTGCAAATCCAAACTCTCCCAAATCGAGAAGTTTGACGCAGGTTGAAAATTTTGAGAATTTCGAGAATTCTACCGCAAATCCAAAGGCTCCCAAATCGAGAGTAGTGTGACACAGGTTGAGACAGAGTTTGAGAATTTTGAGAATTCTAGCGCAAATGCAAAGTCTCCAAAATCGAAAAGTGTAAAGCAGGTTGAGTATTTTGAGGATCCTAACGCAAATGCAAAACTTTGCAAATCAAAAAGTGTGACGCAGGTTGAGAATTTTGAGAATTTCGAGAATTCTGCCGCAAATCCAAACTCCCCAAAATCGAAACGTCTTTTTGTGAATCCTAACGCAAATCCAAAGTCTCCAAAATGGAAAAGTGTAAAGCAAGTTGAGTATTTTGAGAATCCTGACGCAAATCCAAAGTCTTCCAAATCGAAAAGTTTTTTGGAGAATCCTAACGTAAATCCAAAATTTTGAGAATTATGGTGCAAATCCAAAGTGTCCCAAGTCGAGAAGTGTGACGAACGTTGGGAATTTTGAGAACACTACGGCAAATACAAAATTTTACACATCGAAAAGTGTGACGCAGGTTGAGAATTTTGAGAATTCTAGCGCAAATCGAAGGTCTCCCAAATCGAGAAGTGTGACGAAGGTTGAGAATTTTGAAAATTCTAACGCAAATCCGAAACTTTGCAAATCGAAAAGTGTGAGGCAGGTTGAGAATTTTGAGAATTTCGAGAATTCTGCCGCAAATCCAAACTCGCCAAAATCGAAACGTTTTTTTGTGAATCCTAACGCAAATCCAAAGTCTCCAAAATGGAAAAGTGTCAATTTGCGCAAATCAAGGCCCGTCTCATGTTGATATTCGGAATCAGCACAGTCAATAACCTATAACCCAGTACGTTTGGGTAAAAGACCGCGCGATCAGTTGTATATGTTTCCTCGTAACGAAAACTGAACAACGGAGCCCAAGGTGATATATTCTTCCACTTTTTTCCATGCGTGATATTCCTATATACAACCTGACTTTTCTGTTGTCTGGAAGCCAATGATCACGAATAGTACCTCCTTAAACTATTTAGTGCAAGTTTTCATTGAAAAAGTTTGAAAATGCTGTGATCTCTTTTTTCGTAACAATCGTCCTATTCTGATAACTTGAACTTTTTCACTTCTGTCCAAACTTCAAAGATTCAAACCACTTTCCTAATTCTGCGTCCAAAACCGGATTAGAAAATATTATTGAAGCCATTCTGGAGCTAAAAGTGTGTCTATAATGGACGCTCGAATGCATCGGAAGAGAATGAACGTAACTCATTTTTAAGTTTTCTGTATGAGGAACCGGAGACATGTGTCATCGCTCAATCGATCGGCGGAGCATTCAACTTCAGCTTCACTCAATTTTGGACGCTGATTCCGACTATGATATTTTCACTGCCTGAAACTTGAATTCTGGTGGCGAAAATTGCGAATTAGTTTCCGGATTTCGATTTTGCCCGGTAAAGTCGACTTTCCTCAGCAAGGAAAAGGGACTTTTATAAAAACGTCACATTAATTTAAATTTAAGGAACATCAGCGGTGTTAAGTAAAATATCGTTACACGAGTGAAATAAATACAACATTTATGTGTACAATTGTCCGGTGTCTGCTACTTGTCAGCATTTTAAGCATCTTGTCAAGCAATTATACAGAATGGAGATTATTATAGAGGACATAGTTGATGGTAAAGTTCGAAACATCGAGTAGATCTTTATTCATGCATCAATCTCAGTTCAACAAACAAAAGAAAGTAATTGAAATAAAATCTTCTATCACTGCTAAAATATTTGAATCATCTCTCTAATGATCTCCATCATTCGTATTTCCCTTTTCCACCATACGAATGTTTCTCTTTCTTTTTCTCACATAAATCGAATACTTTGTACCATTGAACTGTCCATGAATACGGACCATACAAAACTACTTGTTGTTTTTGATTAGCACTAGAAGTCGATTCCAATTGATATCCGCTATATGTTAATCCACCTGAGACTTGCGTACATTCTTTGTTGATCTCAAGTGTGTATGTTGTACGCTCTAATACTCTTGTACATGGGAGTCTCAAATTTGGAAATGAGAAGTCCAATGCACTGATTGTGATTTGACCAGGTTTGCCAGCACATCTCCAGACACCATTCAGATCAGTATATCCCAAATCTTCTGGATTGTCTGAATAAAGATTAATGTCTTCATCGGAATTGACACCAGTGAATGTTCCATCTGGACGTAATGTAGCGATTTCATGTAGGGTAGCATTGTCGTCTCTTGTCGATGTTAAATAGTTGACGCCGGCAAACTTCAGCAGTGTCCAAGAACTGAGAAATAGGAATTCTCTCAATTCCTAATAATACCATACAAATATATATAATCCCCTGAGGAATTGGGAAACGACCATCATTCACTACACATTTCCTCGATATTTCCTGGACAATTCCCCGTTAGGTAATAACGCGACTAGGGAATGACATAAACATTACACCCAAAATTCCTTCTCAATTCCTCAATTTTTTCGAAGGAAATGAGCCCATTACAATACCTAACGTCAGGAACCGAGGATTTGAGTAGAACTGATAGCCAGCTCCCCGTCAGGGAACTGACATTTTCCATATAGAGATAACCAAAAATAAACGCAATAGCAACCATAAACGCAAAACTTTCTTGGAAAAAGAAAGAAAAGCCGGGGAATCGCGGAATTATCTCAGTTCTGCTGACAGTTCCACAGCCCCTGCCGGGCACCTAGAAGGAGCCTACGACCGTTTCCCCGGGGAACTGAGGGAAATGACGTGACACAGACTGTATAGTAAGAAATATTTCCTGAAAAAAAAACACGCCGGGGAATCGAGGAATTATTTCAGTTCTGCTGGCAGTTCCTCAGTTCTTACTGGGTACCTAGGACGGACCTACCATCATTTCCCCGGGGGAACTGGGGAATTGAGGTGACACAGCGTGTATAGTAAGAAATATTTCCTGGAAAAAGTAAGGAAATGACATAAACATTACACCCAAAATTCCTTCTGAATTCCTCAATTTCTTCGAAGGAAATGACAATACCTAACGTAAGGAACCGAGGATTTGAGTAGAACTGATAGCCAGCTCCCCGTCAGGGAACTGACATTTTCCTTATAGAGGTAACCAAAAATAAACGCAATAGCAACCATAAACACATCAATTAGAACTATGGGAGAATTTTCACGTAAACTCGATTTCCATTGGTTCCCGGTCGACCAATGGGGTTTCGAGGTATTTGGATCCCGGATTCATGCTCCCCACGTCGAGTTACCCCCGAGAGCATCCCAACGTCTCACAGTTAGTTTCGTTACCGGCAATGTTCTTTTGACGCGGTTACAGGCAGACAAACACACAATCATTTATTTCGTAAGACCCTCGTTTCAGTCGAGGGGAAAATGTTAGCTGGATAAGTCCTGTATGATTCTTTCAAGCATTTCTTTTTCCTAGTTTGACCCAAACTGCTTCCGGTACGATGGTTGCTACTTCACGGACGTTGAATTTGCTTTCAAGATGCTCACCGGGCAGAATCGAATATTCGCGAAGCAGTCGCACCAGTAGAATTTTTATCTCGATCAACGCAAAACGCATGCCAATACAATGTCGTGGTCCCGCTCCAAACGGTAGGTAAGCCATTGGATGTCGTTTTGTTTTATGACGCTCAGGAAAGAACACATATGGATCTTCTGGACCCCAAAGTTCACGATCGAAATGGATTGAATAAATATCAGCATGCACTGCAGTACCTTGAAATAACAAAAAATACGTGTGATTCGAGAAGGCACTTCCTGAAAAAATTATTAACGATTTAATACAAAAAAGTACAAGTGACTTACCTTCTCAGTTTTCTTTTCGTACATAGATATGTTCATATAGTTTCATGTTCAACTTTCATAGATCAACGGAAGGCATTTTAGAGCAATTACTAACATTCAGAAAGAAAAACTCTATCGATTATGATCAAACTTCTACGGATTCTTCAATAGTTAAGAAAAGTTAGAAACTTGAATACCATGAAAATATATATATTACCTTTTTCAATTCCAATTCCTTGGATGACCGTATCTTCTACAGCATATCTACGAATCGCTCCATTTCCAATCGGATGTATTCTTAAGACCTCGGAAACGAACATGTTCATATAAGGCATCTGCGCGACTATATCATAATCGGGATATGTTGTTTTCTGGTCGGACTGATCATTGCTGTCCAGCGTAAGCTGATCGATTTCAGCTTGAAGTTTCTGGAGAACCTCGGGATGTCTGGCAAGTTCATACGTTGCATACGCCAGAGCCGTTGATGATGTTTCATACCCTGCCGCCATGAATACAAGAATGTTGGTGACAACTTCGTTTCGACTTAATCGATAGTTTGCCTTGCTGATGTACTGTGCTTCATTCTAGAAGAGAAATGTATCGATAAATACTCCGTGTCATAAAACCATTACGTTCTCTTCTACAGCCTAAAGTCTAAATAATATCGTAAAGTATTTTTATATCAAATGAAAGGCCATGTAAAAGTGGACTTTAGAAGTATAATTAGTTGTTGCTAAAGATGAAACTGGACTATAGAAACAAGTAACGTTTATCGGCTTCCGATTCACTCGTCCCTAGACTGAAGTTCAATTCAACTTCTATTAGTGGATGGACATTTTACCTTTTCAAGATCGACGGGGGATTCTAACTGCCACACAATATTTTTTAGCATCCAAGCTCTAACTTTTCTGTGTGACTAGGAAACCTTCCTTGAACTGTAAAAGCTACGTAACCACGTCTCTGGGGCAACCTAAAGAATAGGCGTGCAACAATCCCAAACTAGGAATCGCTGATCGGCATCGAACGGTTTGGTGACCGAACATGTTCGTTCGTAACCGAACATGTTTGGTCACCAAACCGTTCGTAACCGAACATGTTCGGTCACCAAACCGTTCGCAACCGAACATGTTCGCTGCCGATCAGCGAGCCCTAGCTTGGGATGGTTGCATGCCTGATCTGGACTAAAGGCAAATTGAATGAAATTGAAGCTTTTGAAGGAAGTAACCAGTGAGAAAATAGATTAACTAAAGCACAATGTGAGCG
>CAJNOQ010003927.1:0-18713 GCA_905250885.1 Didymodactylos carnosus
ACTTAAGGCAATAACTGTTAACCAATTCATTTCATCAAAAATATCAGCGAGAGTTTAACTCATGAATCGCCACGTCAACAGAATGTATTTATTGACGGCATTAAAAATCGCTCTCTGTACGTCCATCTCCCTCTCCTTGTCCTCCAACAACAAGGTCTTAGTCTTAACCGTAGCCAAAAAGTGCAGTTCCAACAACATGTTAGTCCGTGCCACAGTATATCTCTTACAATCAAAAAAATAGTGTGTTAGCGTCTCTCCTACATGACATACATCACACAAGGGAGAATCAACACATCTTCTCATAAATAGATTAGCATTTAGAGCAATATTTCCGGTTTTCAATCTCATGTACTGTATTTCCGCCTTCCTACTCAAAAACATCAAATCTTTTGGAAAAGGTGACAGTGTTCGATTATTTAAAATTTCCGTTTTCATTCTTTCACACATAACTTTAGGTTCAACTACTTTTGAAGCTTTGTTTTCTGAAGCGTAGATTGTTGTCTCATGTTATTTTTTCTTATATCTTGTCTGAAAAAAACCTTTTTCTCTGAAAATTTTTTTTATTTGGAATTATTTACTTTGTTGAGGAAATTTGGGAGAAAAAATGAAGTAATATTAGTGATCATAATGTATAATTATAAAATATATGTCAAAAACTAATTTGACGAAGAAACAGCAGGAACAGTTTTGCAAAGTTCCCAACTAGTGTCTGATAGAATAAAATGACTTTGAAGGCACAGACTGTAGTACAAAAGAGATCGATTCATATTTTAGAGAAACAAGTTTACTCCTCTCTTTCATAAATGAGATGTTTTATGCATTAGTCAACTTAAAAGCAGCACAATATCTAGACAACTTCTGTCATTTTGAGATACCAAAGACAAGACTTGCAAGAAATGAACCGGTATATTTGAGATTTCCTCCATGTAGATGTGCTTTTATCTGCTCTTAGATATCTGCAATATGCTTTTATAGGCTTCTAGATATCTACGATCTGTTTTTATATATCCTCAGATATCTTTAGATTTCTTGTTTTTCTAATCGTATATCTATCTATAGATGACAATTTACTACCGTACACAGACACGCAAGAGAACGAACCGTTTTCATTCTGTTTTTTTTTTGTTGTGTCAAAAATGAAAAACAAATGTGAGGCACGTTCAGGATAGAAAAGCAAAGAAGATATTTATTATTTGATACGGGTCTATTACAGCTTTCTCTTTTGGCGTATCTTGATCTTTTCCTGATGTTTCGCATACGTCAGACATATTCTTTTTGTCATAAAAATTAGGTCGTCGACTGCTTAATGTGAAATAAAAAGTGTGCTGCAATATGGCTGATTGGATTCCGGGTATTTCACAAGTAAAAAGTCTCTTTCAAGTTGCATGTGGAGATTTGAAAGGTGCAGCAAAAACACAAGACAATTTTATTAAGCAATGTCCTGGAGTTTCACAGGTAATTAAGGTTTTCTTTTGCTGCTCTTCGACATATTTTAAAAATTGAAAGCAGTTTTTTTAAGGTTACTTCCGTCGTTCAGTTAGTGACTGGTGATGCAGATGGAGCACTCGAAACACAAGTGAGTATACTTTTTTGCTATGATGGGTTCGAATTATTCATGCTCAATGCAGCAATTCAATTCCTGCAATTTGCATTGCTTTCTAGCTTTTTGGTGCGTTCTTCATCGAAGTACAATCCAAGTGATCCGTCCAGCAAGAGCAGGCGGACATTTGAGTGTCAAACCGGTATATGTTTTTTGGTAATAAAGTCCATACACTTGCGACACACGACGAGAAAAATGAATTTCAAAGAAAAATAGTTTTGAAGTGGAGCTTTACACTGAAGATTTCGGACAAATGCGGTTCAGCAAAAAAAACTCAAATTCTTACATACTATTCGATACAGTTTTTAGTGCTGATTTCGACTATGGGGATAAAATATTATCTCTAGGCCAAGAAAAGATAGTCTCATCTCAAAAACGAGGCTTTTTTTGAAAAACATGTTTCTCCGCGTGGATGAAAAATAAGACAGGACAGTGGGACTAGGTAAAGGAAGAGAGCCGATCATTCACAGCCAAGGCTGGTCGCACCCGAGCTGCCATAATGTCTCATTTTGCTTTTTTACATGAAAGTTGTTTGCAAAATCCTCTAGAAAAACACCTTTTTCGGTTATTTTGGAAACAAGTTCAGTGTAAAGAGACAAAATGAATGTCGAGCTGGCTCAGTTTTTGTAGCACGTCTATTTGTAGGATGTAAAACGCACAGATCAGGCCCCCGTGTACTTGACAGAGTTGAACTTTCTGATATAATACTGTAACGATATTCTTTCTTTTTCTTCAGAAACAATGTCTTGGTACACTTTCACGTGTGGCAGATGGTGTGCCAGTCGTTGGTCATGCCAAAGGTCTTATTCATTATGCAGCAGGCGATACCCAAGGAGGTCATCGAGCTATGAGAAGTTCAACTCGCACCTGTGGTATGTTGTGTTTTTTTTGTCAAACTGAGTAGTTGATTTGAATTTCTGCTACGCTAATTTTAGCCGTAATGGGGGCTGGCGCGGCTGGATTTGTTGCTGGTGGACCGGTGGGCGCAGTGGGTTTAGGTGTAGCTGCAGGAGCAGGAATGGACAGTATCTATACAGTGGCTACCGATACGCCGCAGGGTTACGTAGCTGCAGTGAAGAATGTGGTGGAAAATCCGTCTGCTGGTATGTCCTACTGAATTCTATATTTCCCTGTTAGAATTTTGCAATTTCAAGAAAACGCCTCAAAACGGCCAATATTCACTTTCTTGCGTTATGTGTTGCTCATCGTCGCGCGCGATTTTACTCGTTTTCAGATGTTAAGACGATCGATTTTAGGCGTTTTTATTCGTGGAAAACGCGTTGAATCGTCCTATAAAACGCAAAAGAACCAAGGGGAAAATAGCTGACTCCTGGACTTCAGAAGTCCATGGGAGTCCAGGAGTCCGCTATTCTCCCCTTGAAAAGAACACACAAAGACTGTTAAGAAACTCCTAAAATCGCGCTGGACGAACTGAGAATAAAAGCTAACGCAAAAAAGTGAATAGTGGCCGTTTTGAGACGGTTTTTTGAAATTGCAAAGCGGGGAATAAATCATTCACAAAGCCCTTCGCTTGAAAAGCATAAGTTGATGGAGCAAAGCTGTCGCATTGACTCGAAATTTCAAACGGTGTATTTGGATTTTTTTAGTTTGGAAAAGCTTCTTTACGCGGATGCCATAAGTCGTTCAGCATTATCGATTTTTTCGTTTCTTCTAGGTGGACTTTTTGATATGGCTTTGATGCCGGTAGGCGATGGTATGACCGGAATGGCTGGTGGAGCTATTGCTAGAAGTGTTCAAAATAATGTGCAGCTTCAACAAGCTGCCGAATTGTATAATCGAGCTGATGCTACTTTACAGGCTGCCGAAGCCAATGTTCAATCAATGACTTCAGGTGAATATATGCAACAAATGAATACGGCAGCTGATCTTTTTAAAACAGCACAAAATATTGAACAGGCAGTGAATGGTAAGTAGTTAGTCTTTCATGAAAAACTAATGAGAGCCAGCCAAACTTCAAGTCTTTCATCTTCAAAACAGGTCCTCCTCCTCCGTCGACGTTCTCTGCTGCGGGCAAGTCGGGTGAAAGCGCAGCAGTAACAACAGCTGGACAGACAGCTACACCTACAGTTACAATTGTAGTACCAGAATCGGGCCTACTTGAGACAGAGCAATCTACTCGTCGAGTGTATGTGAAACGACATAGACGAAATGATGGAGTCTATGAAATTGAAATAGCCGGTGAAGCTGAAGCATCTGCTACTGTTACCTTTCTTAATGTGGAAAATGCACCTACAGCAATGCGTAACGTTCATGCAAATCTAGCTATGGTAAGTGCTTTTATTCATACAGATCTGAAGAAAGATACTTTTCATTCTTTTGTTGCAGGGAAAATTAGATAATTCAGTTCGTGGTTTCGATCATATACTTGTGAGACATCGAAATGATTTTCAACAACTTGGTCTGAGTGTCAATGGTGTTGATCGATGGAATGATCAAATTACTGTGATCACATATTTGCGTAATACGATGCGTGCTTCGAATTTCATCGGACAAGAATTTAGTCACAGTGGTAAATGTATAAGCACATTAGTTTTCTTACATAATCAAAAAAAGCAGTACACTCACATGTTTTAGGATCTTTACGTTTCGCCTGGAGAGTGAAAGACATCCTTGGTCGAGAGCGTATCCTTGTTGTCGGTTACAGTAGTCAAACCTATGAGATCGCAGACAATTCTGAAATTCGTGGTCCATTTCGTGAAATTATGAGTGCATTTCTTCTGGAACCTAATGAAAAAGGCGTGTTTACTCGACCTTCAAATTTTGTTGATAGTTGTAGAAGATCAAAAAGTGCATAAATGAAGAATTATCACACAACAACAATATAACGACAACTCGGCAAATCTTTCTTTTTGACAATTGACGTTCTTCTTTTTTTAATCATTGTGTAAAAATACTCTCTGTAGTTCTGAGCTTTTAGATTTCATCAAAAACCTTACAGCTTGTTTATTTTAAGCTAGATTTTTTAGTTGCTTTTTTCCAAATAAAACCAGATATTTTTAGTGATAATAAAATACACATCTAGAGATGCTATCCGCAGTATCCAATTTTGTTGAAAGGAGCATGGACATATGTTTTCAACTCAGTTTCTTACCCATGTCAAATTCTTTTCACGAATTCTGCAGAAATGTGCGTTTTTTGGCACTTCTGTGGTCACACTAACGTTACGCCAGAAATCACATTATCCTCATATGCGTTTTCTCGCGCTGTATTTTTTCACGTCAAAACAAACAGAAAAACGATTGTTTTTACCATTTATCGCACAATCTTCTGTTGCATTATACTGCGTGTGATTTTTTAACACAAGAACGTCATGTTTTTTCCTGAAGAAATCGGTGTTTTTCCACAAGAACTTCATTTTTCCCGTGAAGAAGTTCGTGTTTCTTCACAAGAACTTCATCTTTTCTGTTCAAGAACTTGGTCTTTCTTCACGAGAACTTCATATTTTTACCTGAAGAAGATGGTGTTTCTGCAAGAGAACTCCATCTTTTTTCTTGAAGAAGTTGCGGTTTCTTCACGAGAACTTTATCATTTTTGCTCAAGAACTTCGTCTTTCTTCCGAAAAACTTCATGTTTTTTCGTGAAAAGCTTCGTGTTTGTCCACGAGAGCTTCAACTATCTTCCTGAAAAAGTGGCGGTTTCTTCAGGAGAACTTCAGCTGTTTTCCTGAAGAACTTGGTGTTTCTACCCCAAGAACCGAGTGTTTCTGCTGGTGAACTTCATCTTTTATGTTCAGGAATTTGATGTTTGTTCAAGAGAACTTCAGCTTTTTCCTGTAGAACTTGGCAATTCTTCACGAGAACCTCATCTTTCTTCCTCAAGAACTTGGTGTTTCTTCACGAGAAATTCATGTTTGTTCCGAACTTCATGCTTTTTCCCGAATAAACAGCCGTTTCTCCACAAGAACGTCATGTTTTTTCTTGAAGCAATAGGTGTTTCTGCACAAGAACTTCATCCTCTTTCCCGAAGCAAGCGCTGTGTCTTTACATGAACTAAATATTTTTTCTGCAGAAATCGATGCTTCTCGACAAGAACGTCATGCTTTTTCCCGAAGAAATCGATTTATTTCACAAGAACTTCACTTTTCTCGTGAAGAAGTCCGTATTTCTTCACAGACCTTCACCTTTTCTGTTCAAGAACTTGGTCTTTCTTCACGAGAACTTTATCTCTTTTGTTAAGAGCCTAATGTTCCTACATGAGCACTTCATCTTTTTTCCTCAAGAACTTGGTCTTTCTTCTAAGAACTTCATGTTTTAAGTGAAGAAGTTGCCGTTTCGTCACGAGAACTTCATCTTATCCGTTGACGTTCTTGCGGAATAAACCGATTTCTTCAGCAGAACGCATGACGTTCTTCTCGAGAAACACTAATTTTTACACGAAAAGCCATGACGTTCTTGTGGAGAAACAGCGATTTCTTCTGGAAAAACATGACGTTCCTGTGGAGAAATAGCGATTTGTTCTGCAAAAAGCATGAAGTTCTCGTGAAGAAAGACCAAGTTCTTGAGGAAAAAAGATGCACTGCTCATGCAGGAACACCAAGGTCTTGAACAAAAAAGATGAAATTCTTGTGAAGAAACACGGACCGACTAAAATTAATATTAATAAACCGAATTAATACAGCGATTTCTTCAGCAAAACACATGACGTTCTTCTCGAGAAACACTCATTTTTTCACGTCATGACGTTCTTGTGGAGAGACACCGTCTTCTTCAGGAAAAACCAAGACGTTCTTGTCGAGAAGCACCGATTTCTTCTGGAAAAAACATGAAGTTCTTGTGAAGAAATGCCGACTTCTTCACGAAAAAACATGACGTTCTTGTGGAGAAGAGAATAATTTTGCCGAGATTTGAGCAAAAATCTCGGCGAAAAAATTGGAAAAAAATCAAAGTTGTCTAAAAATTTCGCGAGAAAGATTGTTCAATGCACCTTTTAACGGTGATTCCAAAGATGATGTTGGTTTTGAGAAAAAATTGAAATTTGATGGTGAAAACTGCAAAATATGAGTGCATTTCCTTGATTTTTCTCGTATTTAAATTATAATGGACTGAGCCAATGGTATGTAGAGTTTGTTTACTCAAAATATTGTACAGCTTTCCAAGAGCTATTTTTCTATGCATCCTCGTTTGCATATGGCGAAAAAAGTACTTAAAACATCCGTAATACCGCGTTTCATGTCAATTTGTCTGTTGTAAAAATAATGTACCCAAGTACCCTCCTTTACTTGAAAAGTTCACAAGTACTGTCCTCATTATTTATTCCAAGTACTTGCGCAAATATGTTCACTAGGGGATAGATTTAGCTTTGACTCTTACTGCAATAGAAAGACATGGAGAAAAAAAATCAGAAGTCATTGATGATTTTAATTATTTTCTTGCTGTTGACATTTATAATCAAACATTTCAACATCTAAGCTTACGGGTACTCTTTTTTGAAAAAAGTTTCGAATATGAATTAAACATCGACTAATGTACAGAAAAAGCCTGAGCTACAAAATAAAATCTCTTTCACTTGTCCAACGGATGGAGCCGACGGGAAACTGGCAGCCCGTGAGACGAAGTCAATGGATAGGTTCATCTGGTCTTGCTCGAGGTCGTGCCAAGCGGCGATATGTGACATGTGTAAACGTCGATTGCAGGACGATGAAATAAAATGCATCGAAAAGATTAAGCAGATTGACGTGTCAGCACAAGTCGAACAGACGACACTGCCACTCTACGGTCGAACGAATCGACAAACGATCGAATATCCGAGAATAGTGATGCAAGAATTTAACCAACAACAATCGAATGCTGTTTAAAAGAATCTCTCATGAGACGGCAACTAGATGTATTAATCATATTTTATTAAAAGTTACACTGATTGAATGAAAGAAGAGATATTTTCTATCGTTCCAAGTAACTAAAATGGAAAAATAAAAATGGAAAATGTCTGTCCGAAAATGTGAAGTTCTTTGTTACACTAAATGTTTTCTTTCTGCAAATTTAAAACTTCTGTAGTTTAAATATTCTCGAAAAACTTATCGTAGATATCGAAATAAGAAGATTCCTGCGCAGTTTTCTGTGGAAAAGAAGCTCTCCAATACTTTAGAAAAGAATTGCGCTGATGGAAAGTTATAAATCTTAAAACTGAGTCAAAGTACAAACTTTTCTGTATACTAGTTTAATGAAAGAAAACGTACATATTTTCACGTGTCATCTTACTATCTCATATTAATGTGATACAGAAAAAAAATTTTGTTTTGAACGTTCTTTTTGCTTAGCATGCTCCAAGCTTCTGTTAACATCCTTCATCGCTTAAAACACTACATACCTTCATATCTGCAAACATTTTGTTGATCAAAGGACCGAGTAAATGCCAAAGAATGAACACTTACTTATGCATTTTCATGAACGAAAACTGATTTGAAATTCTTTCAGTTTTGAACACAGAATTGATATTTTTACTTGAAGTACGGTATTTGTTGCACCATTAAACTTGTTAGTAACTCAAAATTTATATAACTACTTTTTATGAAACATATTTGAACATACAAAAATTAACAAACAGATAACATGTTCATGTTCCACTATCACATTTGACATTAGATCCGTGTCTCTGGATATTACTTGACAATTACACATCTACGTATTTTTTCATATATTTTATCTCAATAGGAGTAACCTATTTTTTTTTTTGATAGGTTATTATGATTATAATTGCGTCGATTTGATGCATAATTATATTTTCCTGTTGACGCATGCTTTTGTTGTTTTGTTCTTCGTCTTCCACAATGGATGATAAAACTAAATAAACGTTTGAATTCTAATCGTGCTTGTTTATTTAATGTAAAATAGAAAATAAAACTAAAACACATAGATACCACCGATAGAAAATAGAGTGAATAATTAATTAGAATAATACGTTTTAAATCGGAATGAAATGATGTTGATTTTGGCGAATCAATAATAGATGAAGGATTGTTAAAAACAAATACATCAGAAGAATTTGTTAGATTATTAATTGAATAACTCGTCTTTTTCTCTGTTTCAATTACCTGATAGGCATGAATCCATGTGTAGATATTATAAGGAGCCCAACAGAAGACATAAAATGTTAGTAATGATACTAACAAGAGGACTGTTTTTCTTGCATTGGCACATGCCTGAGCATTCATTTTATAAATGACAATTGGACATGGTGGATAGATTGTAGAAGAGGCATTTGTCGTTGAAGAGGAACCAGATGATGCTGATGATTGTGTTGTTGGACTCGTTGGTGATGTGATAATAGCAGTATTGATATTTGTTTGATGAGTTTCTACTGTTGTTATATTGCACATACGACGTCTACGTTTTGAATTGGGATTTATAAATGTTGCAGAATTTGCTGCTATTCGATGATAATTTGTTTTGGAATTTATTGCCAGATAATTTTGACGAATACTGTTTGTTGGTGGTAGAAGATACGTGGTTATATATTGTTGTTCATGTCGAGAACGAATGTAATGGATTAATTTTACATGTAAAAATAAACTTAATATAATTGGTAAAATGTAGAATGATACTAGGATAATGATGATAATTTTATATTGAGTATATTGGACAACGCATGTCATCATATGTTTTGATGTTCGAAGAACATAAGAGTGTAATGTGTTTGTAATAGCAACAGGTAAGCTAACAATAATGGGTATAATTAATAAAACTAATGAACATTTCTTTGTTGAGAGCCATTGTTTACATTTCGTCCATGTTGATCGGGTTGTCGTTGTTTGAACGTAGACAAAGATAAATCTGTCGATAGCACCTATATTTAAAAAAAATATATATAAGGCCGAAGGCAGGAAGCAAAGTATCCCTCCTTCATCATATTTTTTATACTTGTATCTATTTCGAGAAGCAAAGAAATATTGGCACGAAATGAGAAAACTAATAAGAAAGATCATGGGTTGATCAAGATCATGTCGCAATCTAATGATAAAATGTCGACAGAGTCAGATTATTAAGGTAATTTTAATCAGTGCTTTATGATAGGTAAGTGTCTCACTATTACAGTACCCCACAAAAGTAGCGGCTCCTGTAACTCAAGAATCATAATAGCTAGTGATTTCTAATTTGTGTGGTCATAGCTCTCACTGACGAGGGAACATTCCCAAGTGAGGTACCCCGATTTTGTTCCAACCTGGCAATTTATATGTAATCAAGGGTGCTGATTGCGAATATGGTAGCCGTTTGCGCCCATAAACCTTTTCTAGCGTTTCTCTGGAGAACCGATTTTCTATAAATTCCCCAAAACCCTAGCAATGTTTTATCAGCATGTTGGAATTGTAGTCTGAAAATTCTGCATCAAAATGAGACGCTTCCCAGCTTTCCACGACCTTTCTTTGCAAAGTTACAGAACTTACAAGAGAAGCCCTAAATTAATTTTCCTTTTTCTTTCTATATCTCTGAGCTGACAATGAACATTTAGGACTTCTCTTGTAAATTGTGTAACTTTGCAAAGACCGTGGAGAGCTGGGGAGTGTCATTTTGATGCAGAATTTCCAGGCTACAATTCCAACATGTTGATAAAACATTGCTAGGGTTTCAGGAGATTTTCAGAAAACCGGTTCTCCAGAGAAACGCTAGAAAAGGTTTATGGGCACAAACGGCTATCATATTCGCAATCAGCACCCTTGATTACATATAAATTGCCAGGTTTGAACAAAATCGAAGCGCCTCACTTGGGAATGTTCTCTCGTGAATGCTGATCATCCATCAAGTTTAAATCTCTTCTACCAGATGGTTCGTGACATATAAGCGACTTCTTTTCCGTAAAATGTAAATACCTCCTCATATAAGAGAGCTCAAAATCTTTTCTTTTTACCGAAATGTAGCAGAGCTTCTATTTTATCTATGGTATTAATTTCGTAAGTTGGCTATTAGTGATCAGTGAACTACAGTTATTTTCCGAGAGGGTTGTTTTTCTTGTTGTTGAAAATTTGAGGTTCTTTGCGAAAACAACTTACAACTCAATCTAGGAGCACATTTGACCTCAAAGTCGTACCAAAAACTCTACAGTGTCTTTAGACTATCTAGCCACGATATGAAGGTTAACTATTGTATGTTTCTGGAAATTCATTGAGAACGAGCACCCACGATCGAAACGTCTGTAGAAGGCTGTGGGCGAGGAACTAAGGCTTGTTCTTTCTACTATAGAACCTGCATTCAGTGTAAGTTACATCGTAATCATGAAAAAATAATCATGGAAAACTATGGTTTCGAAAAATGTAGGTGAACCTTTTGTCAGAAAGACTACACATTTACCTCTAACCTAGAGAGAAAATTTTCAATGAAATGTTTTTGTCTGGAAACCGAGTGTTAAGTATACGGTTCTTCCCCGTTTTTTTCACTGATCTCAAATATATTATTAGTTTTGCTTGGAGATATGAGGAAAGTGAAAAGGACGCAGAATAAGTGAAATGGCGGTGGTTAGAGGTGAGTGTATAAACTTTTTGATAGTCTGCAGACACTGTAGAGTTTTGGGTGCGACTTTGAAGTCAAAATGATGCTCCTAGATTGAGTTGTGAATTGTTTTCGCAAAGGACCTCAAATTTTCAACAACAACAAAAACAATCCTCGCGCAGTAGTGGATCCAGCCCGCAAGCGGTACAAGCGGCCGCTCGTACCTTTTAATCAAAAAAGCTTTTTTCCCAGCAGATCTCTCTTAGAATAATTTGTTTTTATGACGACCGCACGTATCTCGCATTTTTGTCGTATACCGCATGTACCAAAAAATAATTCTCGATCCGTCACTGCCCTCTGAGAAAATAGCTGTAGTTCACTGATCACTAATAGCCAACTTACGAAATTAATACCATAGATAAAATAGAAGCTCTGCTACATTTCGGTAAAAAGAAAAGATTTTGAGCTCTCTTATATGAGGAGCTATTTACATTTTACGGAAAAGAAGTCGCTTATATGTCACGAACCATCTGGTAGAAGAGATTTAAACTTGATGGATGATCAGCATTCAGTGAGAGCTATGATCACACAAATTAGAAATTACTAGCTATTATGATTCCTGAGTTACAGGAGTCGCTCGGTACTTTTGTGAAGTACTGTAGGCACAAAGCTAGAAACATATATCTTTGCACACAATAATATTTTACACGCTCTATTAATTGAAAAAATATGAAAATGGAATTACAGATATATTCCATTGGAACAATTTCTTGTAATGTATGAGTCAACAAACTTGAGAAGCCTTTGGAGTGGCGATTTTGCATTCAAAGCATGACTACCTTTCCTCTCTCCAACAGGAACAAGAAACAATTAAAATTTTAGAGTGCATGTGCCATCTCATGTATACCGTAAGTTGTAATTATTCGCCTTTTTAACATTAAATGAGAAAAGGCATGAGATGTTCATTTCTGTCATCATATAAATTACTTAAACTGTATGGGTTCTATATCATGCATCTTTTCCTGTGAAACAACTTTCTCTGTCTCTCTCTCTCTCTCTCTCTCTCTCTCTCTTTCTCTTTGTCATTTGTTAGATGGGTGGTGATTAGAGTTTCTGTGTCTTAAACGTGAAATAGCCCGATATTCTAAATATCTTTAATAATTATTTCCCCACTGACTTCAATTATCTATTATTTTTCATGTCAAAATAAAAGAAAATGAATACTACGATACTTCATGTCACACTTACCCAGAAGATGGTAAAAAATGATGCATGATGACAATAATGATTCCAAAAATGTGTGAAAACAACACAACCATGATTGACCGTACGTGTAGGATAAAAATCGATAGATTTCTATTGGACTATCAATGAGAACAAGACACAATTCACCTAATCGAAAAAATCATAATGCAAAAGATAAAGACAGAAAATTTGTGAATGAACAACTTACTAATAGCTAAACATAGAACAATACGATCGGTTTGAGATAGACGATGACGTTTTGAATATAAAATCTTTGCTAAAATCAAATTTCCGATAATTGATATACAAGAAACAATTGAAATAAGAATAATAAAAATAATTAATGATTTTGAATAGTTAATATCATTTAATAGAAATTCATCATCATCATCATCATATAATTTGCTTATATTCAATAGACAATTTTTAATGTTAACAATATTTAATAATGATGTTAAAGTTCGATTTGATAACAATTCATTCATTTCTGATGAAAAAGATTTATTTACTAATAAATTACATGGTAAATGATTATAATCCATATCAGACGAAATTAAGGAATGACGTTTCGTTATATTTGAAATATCTAAAGCAAAATCAATGCAGTGTTACAATTAATATTCATAAAGATAAAGAAAAGAGTATCCGTATAGAATATATACATTTGTTTTTAGAAAGATGTCTACTATCACATAGTTTTTTAAGATGAGTTGTAATTTTATCCTTATGTTGAATAACTAACATTGGATCGATTGTTGCATGGTTTACGCACACTGTTCCGGAAAGAAAGAAAAACTGAATAAATTTTATTTAGAATGAGAGATGCTTCTCGAAAGTCTTTCCTGTTTTGAAATAAAATAATTATCACGTGACCGAAACATGTTTTTTACTATTTCTGAAATAAAAAAACGGATTTGATTGGTAAAGAGATTAGAAAAAAAGATATTTTCAATATCTAACGTGCATTTTTACTTATTTGAGAAAACACACACACACAGTCGAAATACTGCGCAAAACTGATAAGTTAAAATACTCAAACTATTTCATCCTGTGTTCTGTCAACTACATAACACTAACTAACAAAGTAACTGAAACTACAAAGAGAAATATATGTCTTACTTAGAGTGGAAAAAAAAGAAGATAGAAGAAGAAAAAAACCTAATAGAGTTGATATGATTTTCTTTATTTCTTTTTATTTGCTATAATTCAAAAATAGTATGTGAGGTAGGCAATAATATCTAGATACATCATCATCTTATCTCTTGTGTGTGACGATGATGATTAAATTAATTTCTCTCTTTTTTTCTTTCTTACTTATTATTTCGATTTAAATATATAACGGATAATCATCGATGGAAAAACGTAGAATAATGATTTTTTAATGAATTACGTGTCAATACTATCTCAGTATGGAGTATTTTCATTAACTTTATCCATTTTCTTTTCCTGTAGTGAGCAAGTAAAAACTCGACATTCGCATACGATTTCGATCGCACGCAAGAGAAAATTTTTTCTGAAAACATCGATATTTCAAGAATATATTCTAGTACGTACATGTGAAGCTGATATTTTTAATGTGCATAGGTTTTATGCAATACAATCATAAGAATAATTAGAACAACTTATGAAATACATATAAGAGTTAGGAATAGGAACGAATCTCACTAACAATGGCTTCAGGGTATGCGATTATATCGTGCTAGATAATAATGATGAACATGCAGCATCATATAACTAACTATTAATATATTTCATTTTTCATATATATGTCTATTTTTAAAATAAACATATAGCGATGGAGTTTTTTCACTTCAGAAAAAAAATTTGTTGGATTCGATCATACTGCCTAAACAAAATCCGTATAGACATGTTTTCGCTTAAGGCATTCACACACATTAATGTCGGTTCTGTTGTGCTTTGTAAGATTAAAAAATAAACTAATGTCATTTAAAATTCAAATTATAATCGGATATGTCGGTAATGATTAGAACGAACGCTAAATATGTACGCAAATTAATATCTATAGTTGTGAAGAAATCTAGAGTTGTTGTGAAATAAAATTCATTCTCAAACGATACCACTCTGAACTGATTGGTATCGCTAGTTTGTTTGTTTGTGTTCTTAAACTGCATTATAAGACACAATTGAGTAGAAAAATGAACTGCTTTTATCAGAAGTGTTACTATACGGAGACAACAGGTGAAGACACGTAACGTGAAGACGATTACATGTAAATCGTAAAATTGAGTTCACTGAATGGTGCTCGGTTTATCGAAGAAAGGACATTAACATACAGGAAAAGAAATAAACTCATCCAATAAAAGATGAATTTGACAGTTTACAAAACACGTTGTATGACTCAAAAATCTTACAGGGAGGATAAAACGTCCGCTTTATGGCAATCTTTAATGCAAGGAACGGCGTGAAATAAAAAGAACTAAAGAAATGAAACTTTGAAAAAAGGACAAAAAGATTTTTTTCAACCATTTTGATATTCAAAGTGTCCTGTCTCTTTAGAATGGTTTTAAAGAATAGCAAGTTATGTGGAAAATGAATGCAGTGAGAACAGAACTGATGTTACTGGAGGGGGAGACGAAACTCCCAAAAAAATAAAAATCCTCGATTGTTTCCAGCAGAAAAAAACAATTTTATTGCATTCTCTAAAAAAAAAACTTCTTCTCTCAATGGTCTGACTGGTTGCGACAGCCCTGAGGGAGAAGTTCTGAAAAATTAACTGCTTTAATTTTATTGCAAGTCATGTTTTATGAGGACACCGAATATAGATAGATAAAAGACCATATATAAAAAAGTGGTTTTCAATAATTTTTGTTTTTCACATCAGACGGTAGCGTATTCTCCAGCCTGCAGGGATGTGCTTGTATATGGCTCAAGTTTTTTTATACTCGCCATACTTTTAATTTACTCACAGCGATACTCCTCAAGTGTCAAACCAGTTTTCCTCCAAACAAGCTTTGCTTGATAAGCACGTTTGGAGATTTTGTACTGAAAATAAAAAATTGTTGATATTTATCTATGTTTGTGTAGTTGTATAATAGATAATTCTCATTCTTCGATCTGTATTGTATCATTGTTGGTCATGAAAGTATAGATCAAATGTCGAATCTAGACCGTTCAAATTGTAATTGTTATTATATCAAATAATTAATGCAAAATAGCTGTCATATGTACACAAACTCTGATATCATACAGTAAAAAACTTCAAGCGTTTCATATGGAATCTTTCTCTTACCAAACTCAAAATGGTTTCATACAAAACATTTGAGGTTTTTTACTGAATGATTTCAGAGTTTGTGCGATACCATGCATGGTAATTCAGTACAAAACCTTCTTTCAAGTACGGAGCCTTTTTAGAGTTCCTTACTCACTACGAACCTTCAAAAAGGTTTCGTAGTAAAAAACGGTTTAAACATTTGTCACCATCTACTATACCTTTTTATTTTTCCAGCAGAAAAAAGTTCGGTAATGTACCTTTTTTTTCAGAGAATAGTACAAAAATTGTGTTGATCGTATTTAAACAATTCAAACGGTGTCTAAGGTGTTTCTAAGATACGTTTCACTCGATCGGGTTACCACTCTGCCCGTAGGGCAGTTGACATCTAGTTACATCGACCGAATGAAACTCAGGAGTGAATATATGCAACAGTGCTTGATATAATAAAAGCTATAGTAGGCACGATAATGAATCAGCTATTATGTCAATGTGAATAATATGCCGTAGAAGGTACACAGACATATAAGTTTCTAGATCTTCTAATTTCGTCTGTTTACCGTTTCACTCGTCGACTTTCTAATCTTTCCGAAGCGTAGTTGGTCTCTAGTTTTTTCTTTCTTTCTTTCCACACTCTGTTTTCGTGTTCGAGTCACACACTCGTTCTCAGTTACCTCTGATCATAAAGATTTCGGAAAAATATGATTCGAAAGTAGAAAAGTGGAAGATGACACATCTCAAGTGTTTTTCTGGATATTTCTTTTAGTTATCGTATAGCATATTTTCTATAACTTTTCTAAAAGATAATTAATTGTCAAATGACACTTCATATAAGATGCACGCAAAGCAAAAATGCAGTAAAAAAATTATCTTTTTACATACCATACACCATTCGATAGAGAATTTCAAGGCGGTCAAGAATATGTGTGCCTTGAGTTTTCTCAACCCTTTTTTACGGTTGAAAATTTGAAAAAACTGAGAAGGTGTCGAAAACAGCCAATTTGGCAGCTTTTCTTAGATTCCTCTTTTTTCTAAATATGTTACGAGATGGAATCTTCTAACTTAGTTTTTCTGATAGATCATAGAAAACTGAATATGAAACTGGTTTTAAACCATTCTTAGAACAAACCATCGGCTCACAAAATAATTATCCAAGACCCATGTTCAAAAGCCGAAACTTACTTTTGCAAGTCTATCACAGGTTTTTCTAGAGATGCTAGAGCCAATATTTTTACATGGTTAGATTCGTCAGATGCATAGCTCCAAAGTTACGAATAGCTTTTTTAAAAATTCCTTTTCCTCGCTGAGAAAAATCGATTTTACTGAGGACACCTCCAAATGGGCCAGGTGATTTTTAGTTATTTTTTTCTGTTCTTCCCCAATATAGTCAAAATATATTGATATAAGTTAAAATCGATGCCCAACCAACAGACATACTCTAAAGATCTTTAGAGGATTTCTAGAAAACCTTCCAGGCGAGCTTTGGCTGAATAATCTATGTTTTATTTTAAAAATCACTTCGCTATATTCTTCTGAATCAACTTTGGGTCTACCTACTCCAGGTCTTTGTAATCACTCTCTCTGTGTATTTGTATTATCTCTCACTCTTCAGTACTATCAAACTCAAGGCACACATATTCTTGACCGCCTTGAAATTCTCTATCGAATGATGTATGATAAGCAAAAAAAAAATTTCACTGCAACTTTGATTTCCGTGCATCTTACATTCAGTATGAATAGTGTAGAGTGCTTCACTAAGTAGTCACGTGTCGCTTATCAGTCTATACTTGATGTATTTATAGTCTGAAACCTTACTACAGATAGAATGTATTATTTGTTTACTACTAGAATACTGCAGTCTTTTAATCGTATTTCAGGGATTCAAGCAGTGTCTAAAGTGTTT
Source organism: Didymodactylos carnosus (assembly GCA_905250885.1). NCBI lineage: Eukaryota > Metazoa > Rotifera > Eurotatoria > Philodinida > Philodinidae > Didymodactylos > Didymodactylos carnosus. Next base: position 17,418 of record CAJNOQ010003927.1, read on the forward strand.
CTAAGATACGTTTCACTCGGTCGGTTTTTCAATCTGCTCATAGGGCAGCTGGCATCTTTCTTTTTTCTAGACCCTACTTTCTGCTTCGAAAGAGCATTTGATCAGATTTGGAAAAAAGATCATTCGAGAGTGCAAGTGAGGTAGATGAAACAGCTAAAGTTATTTTTTCAATACTTGTTTTAATTGTTAAGTAATCTGTCTTAAGAGTTGAGTATATTTTGAATAACTTTTCTATAAGATAATTAATTGTCACGTGACACTTCGTGTACATTCGGTACGAATAGTGTGAAGTGATTCATTAAGTAGTCACGTGCTACTTATCAGTCTATACTTCTGTACAGTTTGATACATTTATACTCTGAAACATTACTATCGATAGAATGCACTGCCTACTAGAGCACTGCAGTGTTCTAATCGTATTTAAGAGATTCAGACGGTGTCTAAAGTGTCTCTAAGATACTTTTTACCCGGCGGGTTTCCAATATGCCTGTAGTGTAGGTGGCATCTAGTTCTTTCTTCGTTAAGTCGACTGAGTGAAACTCAGGAGACTTATTGCTTTCCACTCGGACCGTTGCCTAGCAAAATTCTTCTTTTTTTTCTTTCTTTCTTTTCATACCGTTTTTCTCGTTCGAGTCAGATACTAGTTCTAGGTTATAACTGATCCTAGAGAGTCGGGCAAAAGATCAGTCAAATCTACAACGGTTGTAGATGACATATCTGAGATTAATTTTTCTATATATACTTTAGTTCACCTATAATTAGTCGTAGAAGATGAGCATATCTTTTCGAAAAACTTTGCCGTTTTCTGCATGAGATAATTAATTGTCACGTGATATCTTTCATAGTGAATATATGCTACAGTGCTTGATACGATAAAAGCTACAGTAGACAAGATAATGAATCAGCTGATATGTCAATGTGAATAATATGCCGTAGAAGGTAGATAGACAGGTATGAGTTTCTAGTTCTTCTAATTTCGTCTACTTACCGTTTTACTCAGTCGACTTTCCAATCTTCCCGAAGGGTGGTTTCTGTTTCATGGGCTTATTGTTTCATGAGGCTTATTCTTTTTCATTACAAAAAATTCTTCTTTCTTTCTTTCTTCTTTCTTCCACACTCTACTTTCTGCTTTCAGTCAACTACTCGTTCTCAGCTATCACTACACTCTAAAAAAAAAAGGTATTTCAAAAAACCCTAAAAAGTATTCTCCATTTGAGAAAAACCAAAAAAAAGGTATAACCACCCGTGAAAAACGTTTAAAGGGTTTAACCATTTGAAACATATCATAACTGTTTA
>CAJNOQ010003928.1:0-18710 GCA_905250885.1 Didymodactylos carnosus
ATAGTGAGAATCAACTCTCACTCCGATATCTTTATTTGAAGCAAATGAACAGCTATATATAGTACAAAGTTAAACAAGAGTTGCTCATGAATTACATACCAACAGAAATAGTTAGGAAGATCACAGACTGACGAAAGTATTGCGCAAGAACAGAAAGAGTTGGGAAAATATAAGCTTCGCGTATATCAATTGTAAGGTGATTTATAAAAAATTTATAAAAAATAGCATGATTAACTTCGTTTTGACTTTGATTTAAAAATGTTCACGAGTAGGCGGCTAAAATCCACACCACCACGAGAGTTTTTGAGAATTAGTTCCATAACATTGACATTGACTTATTTTGGAGTCTTTAGGTAACCACGAACACGTATTCGACACATCAACACAATTACCACCAGAATTACCTTTACAACGACAACGTTGTTCACACGTTTGCCACAGAAAACCTGACAAACCCGAACTCCAACTTGTACAACGACTCCAATCACTCCAGCAACTACTATGAGTTTATCTAATCAAAATAATTGCCGATACACCGATCAACAGAAAATGAAGTTTCAACGTTTTTAGTTCTATTCGTTTGATAGATTGTCTAATAAATGAAAACACTGTTTTTTAATTACATATGTTGATAAATCGTACATACATACGGTTTTAAAAGGTATCCCTTCTAGTTTAACCTTAATGGCAAATACGGGCAAAGGATCGATTGATCTGGAATTTTTACTCGAGGTATAACGTCAAAAAAGAAAATCGACACGTTTTCCCAAACGTATCCAACAAGTTTCACTAAGGATTTTCAGGCGATATCGTTATAACCCCCTCAAAACTTTATATCTGACTTTATAGCTAGATCAAGCTGAAGATTATACCACAAGTACAGATGTTTCTTTCGCAGGACTCTTTTTTGCTTTTTAAAAATATTATTGATAGCAAAAGAAAGGAAAAACCACTGTTTTTAACATATTTTAGTGATATAATATATCAAAGCACGAAGGCTTTGATTTTAAAAGCTCTCCAGACTACTGCAAAGATGTCTTTCAAATGGGGTGTGTCGGTATTAACTCGAACGAGACGAGGTTTGACAGTGTGAAGAGGAGGAAGACATAATAAGGACGCCACTTTTCGTAGCTCTTCGTAGAACCATTATAACTTCCATACGAAACAGTGTGAAGCGTTAAGAGACGTCGAATGTAAAAGAAGTTTGCTCTACATAATGGCCGGAATAAAAAATGTTTAAGTTGTTGAAAATAATAATAAAATTCAAACTGAGAAACTGTGGCTTTTTAAGTACAACTTGAAATCCGTATAACTTTCTAAGTAAATGTCATGGAGAGGTAAGACTGATCCTCAGGTGTAGAGCACACTTGATGTATCTTAGGGCATGTTTATTTAGAAATAGAATCATTGACCAAAAACGGGGTTGGGTGCCATGAACAGTTGGATATAAATACAAACGTCTTACCTTGTTTTTCGTCTAAACTTTTTTATTTAGATAAAGTCTTTTATAGACTTATCATATGAACAGAAAGAGAAATTGATTACATTATTATTTGATATGACATACGTAGGAAGAAATATGTGGGTGAAATCATTCATTTAGTATACTTTTTTCACATACATTTGTCCTTAAAGCAATAAAGAGATAGAATATTTTTGAATAAATATGTTTTATTTCTTAATTTTTCTTTAAAGAGAAAGATTACTTGATCGTGAAGAAGTAAGAAAGAGCAGTAAGAGTACGAATAAATTTTATATACATAAAATTATTCATTTTACCAAGAAATCATGTCCGAAATTGTCAAAAAAAGTCCTTCGTTCGTGCATGCAAAACTAAACAAACTCATAGAACTTGAAAACTTTCTTTCCCTAGGATGGGAAAAGATTTTTTACAAAGTATATGAACCTAAGTTTTGGTCCGTCCTTTGTTCATTAATATAGAATTAATGGAATTGTCCGTTATCTATTTCGATACATTGATTGATTTCGACTTTCTTAAACCTTACCCAACAAAGGATACGTTTATATGAACCTTCTTCAAAGACACGCACAAAAATCTTTTTTCTTCTCAAAAAAAGCTTTATTCCATTCATCAATAGGAAAAGAGGTCAAAATGCACCTTGCTTAAACTGCATACACACACACAAATGTTATTTCCATTATTTTGGAGAATCAAGTTTTACAACAGTTTGTGAAGACAAATACCACTGCTTGTTGATATAGCTAACGTCCTATCTCCTACAAAAACAGCATTCCACGGGATATCACTAGCATAAGTTGCCATTTGTCTGTTTTGTCCATCTTGTGTGATCTCCTGCAATTGACATGTTTGTGGATAGACTATTAGCCAGCCGCGTACTCCAAAAGATATAATTTTTAGTGCACAATTCAGTACGTTAGCCGGTTCAAGGGAAAAAGAAAATGTTCGATCGTATGATGGCGTAGATAAAACATCAACGCGACCGAAACTTGTATGACCCTGGCGATTGACAACGACCAAAGCAAGTTTTGAATTGTTGTATGCCATACTTTCAACGTATTCGTTCTCTGTATATTCATAAACGGATTTCGGTGGAGGCGATAAGCTCAAGGCAGCTACAAGATATTTTATTATTTTATTGAAACTTTCGTCAACCAAATATATAGAATCTGGTGAACAAGTGCAAGTCATATGGTATTCATTCAGTAATTTTTCAATCTTTCTCGTCTTTGTATCAAAACTAAATAGACCGTGGTATGCTGCTAGAATGAATTTCTCAACAGAAGAACTCCAACATATATGATTGATACAACCATGATTATTATAAGTCCACTGTGCTTGCATCTTAATCTGAAGATCTTCATCGAGAAGACAGATATTTGGCTCCTTATGTACAAGAATATATTGTCCATTAGTGCCAAGGGCACTTGAATCACACTTTGTCAGTTCGAGTGATTTATATGGTTTTCCTAATTGAAATGATATAAGTGCTGCATCTTTTACTGCTCCTTTGTTAATACTAATAGAATTTTCATCAATTTTCAATGGTCGAATTTCCAGATTTACTAGTACCGTTTGTTGTTCAAGTTTATCTAGAGCAATCATAATCTTTGTCAACGAATCAATTTTCTCCCTTGTGGCATCTTTTTCACGTATTAATTCAGCCACATAAACTCTCTTTCTCTCCACTTCTTCCCGTTGTTCATTCATTTCAATTGTCATTACTGTATCTAGTTCTCGACATTTTCTCTCATAATATTCATTAATTGTACTTACTGCTTCTTGTCTCCACACATCCAGTTTCGTCTTGATGTCTAGAAAATTTTGCTGCTCTTTAGGTCGAGCAAAATCATCTGCAAGAGTATTAATTTCATCGACCAATGGATTGAGTTGAACATTAACTAGATCTGCATGTTCATGCCAATGTGTACGGCATAAATTTTGTAAACAGCAATCGCAAATCCCGCGTGCTGATAATTTACAACCGTCAACGACGCATGGCTTTGACGATGAAGAGGTACAGGAGGAGGCCATTTTGTTGAAAAGGAAAAAATAAGAAGCGTGTTAAGTGAAACGAAGTGCACCTTTCTCAATGTTTGCCCAAGAAAGAGATAGTTGAAAAGATAACGCCGCTCTGTATTGACAGAACAGAGAAAATAGAATTACTTTCGACACTGGATGACGTAAATGAATTACATAGTAATTCGAAAATAACGGCTTCCAAAATAATTCAAAACAGATCAAGAGTTCAGCCACTCTGCTGACCAGAGCTCCGCGAGACGACAAAAAAGTCGTCCCGTCCCGCCCACTTTTTATTTTAAAAAGTAGAAAAATGTCCATAACTCCCGAACCATGGATTTCTAAGATGTCGTTTGGATCCAGTTTTGTAGAGAACACTTCGAACTATATATCTACGTAAAACAATTCATGGATTTCGACACCAACTTTCAGAGAACTAAACTGGTTCTCCTAAAATTAAAGCGACAATAAGATTCTTTTTCTACATGAATAGATAGCCCAGAGTGTTCTCTTCAAAATGGAAGCCAAGCGAGGCCTTGACTTTTAGTGATCCGGGTGTGGTATCGGGTTTTTCTTTGGAGTCCCAGTAGTGGTATCCGGTAACTTGGGATAGTCGTAAAATGGCATGGAACATACATAATGGACCAAGCTGAATCTGATGGCAGTGTTTGTTTTTAGAGAAGAATTCAAAAATCTAGTGGAAATTAAATTTTACAAAAATTTAGGTCGTCAGACTGTTTTGCTTGCCTCGCTTGGCTTCCATTTTGAAGAGAACGCTCTGGGTTATCTATTCATGTAGAAAAAGAATTTTATTGTCACGTTAATTTTCGCGGATCCAGATGGTGTTTTCCAAAGATCTCCTCAAAACTCTACGTTGAAAAGGGTTTGAAATCTGTTTTGCTTACGAGAAAACGTCCCCGAGTGTTCTCTATCGACTGCTAAAAACCACCGGGCTCTAGCTCTTTTCGTTCCTGAGATATTCAAAAAACGTCCGCAAACATTATATTGTAAAAGAGATAGTACATAGAAGGAAAATACTTTACAACGAAGTGTATCGACTGTACGTCTAAACTTTGATAACAGACGTCTAATTCCACTAGCTGGTTGTTCTTTGAGGGTTTTTCTAGATTGAGAATTAATCGGACTAATATTAGCTTGTTCAAGAATTTGATTCACATGTGTACGCGTATCATCAACGATAAAATTGCTGCTTTGAGTACCAATTGTAATGTCATCCATGCTTGGGCAGTGGCGATCAATTTTCTGCTGATTTTTTCTATGTACTGTACATAAACTAAGAATTTGAGGATTTTACTTGTTTAGAATTCATAAACTGAAAAAAGCTCATAACTTACCAACCACCGATCGGAAAATCTTGGATACGAGATGAAACATCTAGCGAAGCAGGACGACAATCTGTTGAATGTGCTGGACGCTTGGGATCATAATCAGGATGATAACACTGTTTACTCTGAAACCAAACAATACCAAATGAACTTCGATGCTTTGGACAAATAGATGTTGCATCATCAACAATAATATTTAATCTCTCTAATCGATTCGCAATTAAATTTCTTTCATTCATTATTTTATCATCATCATCAACATGTTTTGGGGAGGTTTCCTCGTGAGCCGATAATATTTCGAATTTCTATAGAGATTAACTAATTTGAAACCACTGGTTTTATCAATTGACACCAAAACAGATAGCAAATAGACTAGGTATTGAGCGAACACTGCAGTTTACACTGGTTGAAGAGAAGAGAAAAATAAATAACTGAGAAAAAACAATATTATTAGTGATGTGTGACTAGTATTTTCAAGAAGCGGTACTAAAAAGATAAGAGAAGCTAAACTATCACAAAGCGTCACTAAATGTAAACAACAACAAAATAACAATTGAAGAATCAAAAAGGACGTTGTGAAGCTGTTTGATAAAAAATGATAAATCGAAGGAGAAGAAATAATTAAACCGGAAAAACGAAAAGGAAAAGGAAACACTTACCCAATTGTTTGAAAATTGCTTCTTTTGTTTTTTTGTGTAGTATGAGAAGTACGGTAGATGAAGTAAAGGTGAACTTGTTTCAACTTTGTTCAAACTTTTACGTAGAACCGTTTGGGTGGAAATCGTCGAGGAAATACAATGTCAATCAACTCGATAATTCTTTTTCTATCTTTGTCCATCAAGATCCTTCGGTTTATGCGTTAAATTATTACAAGTGTCGTATGATGAAATGGACGAAAGATGCAGAAAAAGCTATTGTATTTGCTGGTGAACAAGATCAAGGAACAGTTTGAGAGAATTGTGTAATCTTATAGGATTGATTACTAATCATGTCAGTCATGTGTATGTGGCTAAATATTCCAATAATTGAATAATAGGCGGGTCAAAAGAATCTAACCGAAGTGATATTGTTCCTATAGATAAATATACAGAACACCCAAATCAATTCACAATCTGGAAGATATATCATGCGATAGACAAGGTTATCTGTATGTCACTGACTGTTAGAATAGTCGCGCCTAAAACTTTTATATTAATTTTTATTAAGATTGTTGTTCTGATAAAACGAAAAAAAGTGAACCAGCAGAATCACATGCCCTAATTTCGACACTAAATTTTTTGGGTTTCCTATTTCATATTTTTCTCAGTTAATTATTAAGATAGAGTAAAACTTTTTATATAGCGACATAGCCGACATTCAGGCCTGTCGATCTATGTAAAAATATTTGAGTTGCCAGTTATATTAGTTGAGATAAAAGGATTAGAATAAGCATGTGTCTCAAATTTTTTCCTTTCCTGTTCTTTCTAGATTCGACACGCCACGTATATTTTCTTCCTAATTTCGACACTCCCATACAAATACATGGAGTTTTTACATCTGTATCAAAAAAAAAGTTTTTGTGGCTTACCAAGTTGATCAAAACCTTCTCATTTTTATATAGCATTACTCAGAAGACTATGGCGAATCGAACCATATATATTTTTTTGAAAAGACCACATGTTTTCATGCTCTTCTCCAGCGAACAATGACCATATATGTGTGTCGAAATTATATCTTCATCTTATTTCGACACTCTACGTCTTTTTCTTTCCTAATTTCGACACTTCCATACAAATACATGGCGTTTGGAGAGGCTTTTAGAAAAAAAGATGTAGTTGCTACCCGAAGTACAAAATTGAGACATATGTTTGCTACAAAATCTGTTCACAAAAGGTAGGACTACAATTGGCAAAAAACCGGAACTTCGGAGCCAAACTTTTTCTATACTTTTTACTCGTGCATCATCTTACAGTTTTTTAAAGCGGTTATTTCGTATAAAAACCGCATTTCTGAACGCAGAAAGTACGAATTTCATCATTTCTAACCGTTTCTGCACTATCCATATGTTTTGAAATACATTTCTGACAATAACTCAGTCAACCTTGAGGCTCATGAAAATCAAGGTTTTCTAGAGAACCCCGTGAAGATTTACCATATCTACAGATTATAGAGTTATCTTTTAGCTCTCTACACTTAGCTAGGAGCTTCCAGTTTCCGGCATACTTGGAAGATCGCTTGTTTTTATGCAGAAATCCTAGGTTATAACCTTGATCTTCACGGGGTTCTTTAGAAAATCTTGATTTTCATGAGCCTCAGGGTTGACTGAGTTATTGCCAGAAATGTATTTCAAAACATATGGTTAGTGCAGAAACGGTTAGAAATGATGAAATTCGTACTTTCTGCGTTCAGAAATGCGGTTCCGATTGAAAATGATAAAATAAAACAAGCTGTGAATCGATTTCTAGACAGCTGTTGAGTGTGAATTTAATTTATTTTACGCATGATTAACATGGTTAAATTTTCTAGAAAAGAGCTTCTGTATATATCGGAACACACGATGATTTGCTAAAGTCCATTGTGGATTTATTCCATATATTTACGAAACAAGTTAGGCTAGCTGTTAAATCAGTGTTAAAAGGGAAAGAAACGTTTATAAATGAGGAAAAGTGAAACAAAAAATGATTAGCCGATCAATCGGCACGAATAAAATATAATATATCACGACAATCAAAGTAAAACGAAATTTCTATCAGAAATGCAGGGATAAAGGGCACAGTGGTTGTGTGACAATTGACTAACATTGGAGAGAAATCATGATTTATTAGAAATTCTTTATTTAAGATCTATCGTATTGCCCTAATGAGTCTAAAAACCAGATACAAAAGTTGCATACTGAAACCTATTTAAGGACTGCGCTGAAAAGTTGTTTTTTTACAAACTGCCAGTCTAAATTTTGAGTTCTCACAGAAAATTATTCCATTCCTAGAAAAATACTTCTCGATCAGAGTACTGAAAATAGTGTTTCGTTGCTAACTATCAGTTATAAGCTCAGTTCCGCGATTTTTCTAACAAATCCCCGTTATACTGAAATTTCTAAATACCGAAATCGTAAAGAAGTTTTCTCGAAACAGATGCAAAATTTTTTTCGGACCTCCTCTAAAACTATCCTCATTGAATCTCACAAACCGGCAACCAGTGGTTCATTCCTACCGAGCACAACTCATGGCTAGTCGCTTCCACCGCTAAGTATAACAGCAGACGGCGAAAAATAATTGATTGTATGAAGGTTCGATATAGAAAACATAAATGCAACTAAACATGTAAGACTTATACAAACTTATTTTTTTCATATGCTCTTGTCTTCAGTCCCTGGAAGAAATCATTATTTTTTTAAAAAAGATCTTTTTTTGCAAAATCATCAAAAACTAATGGTGAAATTCGACCCCCCGACCCTAAAAACCTTTGGTGAATATTTTTAGGGGAATATTAAAGAATATTCTTATCGATCCAACCGATTTGCTGATTGGCTTATGCTGACAAACCTTAAAGATACTTACGGCCGTATAACCCTTTCTTTCAGAAAAGGGAAAAATAATTAAGGGCCCCTCCCCTCAGAAATTATCTCCAGCTCCGTACATATGATCTTGACGAAACTTTCCATAAATGTTCGGCACAATGAGTTACGGGAATGAAAAAATTTTTTTGTCTCCAAGTCTTACGGTTCAGGAGTTTTCCAGAGATCAAGGTCCAAAAAGGTCCCTGAACGGCTTCCCAAGATTTTTTAATATACTTCAAGCTGGAGAGTTCGAGTTTGTTTTATTTTAAACTAGACACCTAACTGCATCGACTGACTGGCCGATTTTTCAGTTAAGCCTTTATTGGTTTTCTAGGCAACCAACAACCTCCGAAACCCGAAAAATCATTCCGAATTTTCTAAAAATCCTCAGTTTGACAAAAAACTAAGACCTAAGACCGCTCTACAAAGCTGTGTTTTCAGAAAAATTTTAATTGCATAAGTATCCAGGAAAAAACCATTATTTGAACACCCGTTTTTTCTGGGCTCTTAGAAAACTTGCTCAAAATTCCCGAAAAACCACTTTTGTAACCAAAAGCAATACAGATTCTGGAAGTACACACTTCAGGCTATCCTTCCATGTGCGTATCTCAAAACTGATTTATTGCCCGAAAATCATCATTTGTGAGGGGGGGGGAGATCCCTTAAGAAAAACAAATAATAGTTAATGAGAAATATAATTCATCTATAACATCCTCTTAACTCATCCTGTTATGTAACGATTGAATTTCATTCTGTTTTTTTAAGATAATGAAACACCTTCATGTAAGGATTTTATTCAGTTAATAAAGAAAAGCAGAAAGTTATTTTCAAGTTACTTTCGAAGATTATTTTTACAAAAGAATATGAACAGATCTTATCCTATTTTAGTTTTTTACTTTTTAAACTGTATATAACATTCAAAACCGTAGTCGAATTCAACAATGGATTTGTATAAAAAGATATTAAAGAAACCTGACCGTGTTGATCTCAGATTAACATTCATACATGGTTTTGTTGGAGAGACAAATTGAATTGTGATTAACAAAACTATTCAAATTGAAAAAAACATTGTATTCATTATAATTCAAGGTAATATTTAGTATGAATATTTTCTCAAGCGGCCGTTTATCTCGATAAGATATTGAAAAATTACAGTTTTAGAGCTCGACTCAAATTGGATCACAACAATTTGAACAATATTGATTAGACAGACAATGATTCTATATCAGATAAAAATTTTATTCTTTTGAGTTTTAAGAAAGCTTATGCAAACTCATCAAGAGAATGTTTAATCAATGAAAAAGCTCCGTTCAGTTAATTTTAAAAATATGCTTCATCTCGAGCCGAGTTGAGTTTTATTATCCTCTTTCTCACGTCGGATAGAATAGCGCAACATTTTACAAAATATGATCAGGTGGTTTTCGATTTTGTTACAAAAATAGCCATACTATGATTGATCTAATCTGCATGCCCAAAAATCATTAATTTATAACTAATTCTAGATTAAGTCAACGTTAGCTAAAATATGATCTCATTCAGAGGAATTTCAGTGTAGAGAACACGTTTTAACTATTTAATCATTTTTTTTATTGATTGGCTTATTTTTCTGATCTCTACTTATCAAAAAAAGACGGTTACATTTTTAAATTCTCGTAAACAGAAGTTTTTCATGGAGAAAAACGACATTCACTAGAAAGAGAAACTTATTTATCTGACAAATAGATAAGAAAGTCTAATTAACTTTGAAACAGATAAAAAATTATAAGAAATATTCTTCTTCAATATAACAACAGATTTTATAGGGATGGAATTGATACCGATCACTGACCCACTTACTAGTCACTGATTCCTGATATCCCTTGGATAACATGGATCGGTGACAGAACGATAAGTGACTGCTATTTATTCCATCCCTAATCATTAGAATCCTTTCGTTTCCATACATTACAGAGGCATTGCAGTAGAATCTCATTGATCTAAAATTCTTTCAAGTTTTTATTATTTAGACAAATAAGGTACGGGGTTACAACATGCAGTTGTTAGTAGGATATGAATAATTCAAATTTAGTGGTTGGGAAAAATCTGTTGACATGAAAGTATTTTCTTGGCTTCAGTTCGAAACGTTTTCGATATGATTAAATTTCCATAAAAACTAATAGAGAATGGAATACCAGCACTAAACAGACATAGATTACTAACAATGTTTTCAATCTGCGTTTGCTGAGCACTTTTAACGTAATTTTGTGTTATTTGTTGATAGATAAGATAGATTGCCAAAGCGAAACTGAATAATGCATAGGTGATGATATCCATAAGTAATATAAAAGTAAGTTGACGATCTTTTGATGAATTAGAATGTGGACCACTAACTACTGTAGTCACAGTGGAAGATACAATAGTAGCAGGTTTAACTCGTTGAAGACCTCGAATATTTCTGATAGACCACATTCCAAATACTGTCATTAATAAAAGTGTAATTGTTGCTTTGAAAAGTGAATAGTAAGTGTTGAATGAAAGATAAACACCTAATTGAAAATAACAAATAAATGTATTAGGACCAATGTGTATAATATTTGTTAGAAACAACGTATGAGTATGAAACAATGCCCAAAATAATGTTCCAATAGCAACATATATATAAGCAAAACGAAGAGTACTTCGTCGTCGTGTAAGAACATTTGTTGAAGTAATGAAAATGCGATCAATCGAAGCCAAAATCAAATAAAACGGGCTTAAAACATTTGACAAAATGGTTATGTAAAGACGCACACGGCATATAACTATATTGCGTGTACTAAAATCAATGCTATATCCTAGACTCAATGTTAAAGGTAATAATGAAGAACAAATATATGCAAAATTGGCAAGATTGTAGGCACTAAAATAGATTGAACAGGGATTTTTTCGTAGATTCTTTCGATTAAATACAAGTAAATTCAATATACAGCCCACAGTACCGATAAGCATCAATACTGGACTACCAAACTGATATAAATATTTTGGTGCTAATTGCGCTGTCGAAAGTATATTGGGAGACGAAGACATGGTAATATTGGATGTTCGAGGTAGTTAACAGAACGTACTGTCGTCGGTTTTTGATATCAAACAAATGAAATAACGTTCATTTTATAATTATGAAAATAATAAGAGATGCAAAATAATTCTGATTTTGTTTTTGACAAGATACTAGTGAGATCAGAATGAGCTGTCATATGTTTAATAAATATTTTTCGATTCATTTCAATATTAGAAAAGTGCATAAAAATTGTCATAAACAGACCAGTTATTATCAAAAGAACGAAGCAATAATTATAATGTGAGACGTCAAAAATAGGAATGGCAGTATTACTATTACTCATGTATTATATTACCGAGGAAAGTAATACTGAAAGGTATTCCTGTTACTGGTAACAGTAATACTGAACAGTATTCCTATTACCAGTAACAGTAACACTGAAAGTATTACTGTTACTGGTAACAGTAATATTCATAAAATTAGTATTACTTTTCAGTAAAGTAATACAAGGAAAAGAAATTCAATAGGGGGTGCCACAATCAACATGAAAACATCATATCACTAGATGTCGCCAGGCGCAATGGACACTAGCGGCGTCTAGTGATATGATGTTTTCGTGTTGATTGTGGCGCCCTCTATTGAATTTCTTTTCCTTGTATTACTTTACTGGAAAGTAATACTAATTTTATGAGCATTACTGTTACCAGTAGCAGCAATACTTCCAGTATTACTGTTACTGGTAATAGGAATACTGTTCAGTATTACTGTTACCAGTAATAGGAATCCATGGAAGGCTACTGTTACCAGTAACAGTAATATATACAATATTTGTATTACTGGTAACAGTAATAGTAATGTGCCGCCCCTAGTCAAAAACATCTCATCTGAAGAAAAGAAGAAAAGCCTTTTAATGAAAATAAATGGAATATGCATTCTTGTTCGTACGAATATTCAAACACATACTAAAATATCTTGTTCAAACAAATGTAATAAAAAAGCAACAACAAATGACACATGTTGTATTATTATATCGGTTCAACTAGGGATGTAACAATACCGATACGGTATTGGGGTATTGGTATTGTTACATCTCTAGTTCAAACATCTCAGATCAATTTATCATAAACGTGTTGTTTATCTAAAAAAACTTCGAATTCTTTATTGACTAATAGTCGAGTTTATCCATAAAGTTTTCTAGGATAATTGATGAGAGATTGTATCGCTTGGATAATGATAATAAAATACATCTGTTAAACATGCTAACGGATCCATATTCGAATACAACGTTTGATCTTTATCAATTACAATTTTGTGGATCTTTATCAATTACAAGTGTTCGCCAACGATCACGCAACGTTTTCGCTAGTTCATTATCCGTCAAGTTTGATTCTTTATTCCATAAATTGTTCAAACATTGAATTGTGAGCACACGAAGATTAGGTATTTTATCGATTAGTGATTGTATATCATTTTCATCTTGTATCTCTATTAAAAGTATCTCGCACTCTCTATCAAATGTGAAATTACACAGTTTATCACATGATTTACTGGTTAAGTAGTCACAGTGACTGAGCAGATCAAGTCGACGAACTGTTTTGCTCCTTAACTGAAACATACAATCGTGAAATGTCAACGATTTGAGTGTAGTTGATTGATTTAAAAAAAAAGAAAAAAAGCTTGGACAGATGAAAATGAAGTGTATTTTGATATTTCAAGTGACTTTAATGAATTTAAGTTTGTACCAGCAGACAAAAACTGATTATCGAAAGATGGCGCAATGAACAGATAACGACATTAATGAAGAAGAGGTTGGGATTCTTGAAATTAAATGACAACGAACAAACTATGGACGACCTTTCTGCTGTTTTTTTCCTCGTTTAACCAAAATACATTATTAAATGAGCCGAGAAAATCTTTGAATTGCTGTCGGTAGTTCGTGATAGGAGGTAAGTAGCTCGTTTTGAACTGTAGTGTTTCGAGTTGTGGAAAGTGAGTCTCACTTATTCATTGCCAATCGTTTCCGTTTATGTGTATATTCGTGGATCGTATCTTGAATTTTGTCAAACTGCTTATGTTTTTAAAAAGCTTAATTATCTTGTCTTCGTATTTCTCAACATGCATTTCTAAACTAATCATCTTCGAGAGCATGAATAACTTTAATTTTCGTTCAGCAACATCGAGATTTTTTATCAGAATTTCTTCAAGATTTGGTGTCCGCTGAAAGAGTTCATATAAATGGTAAGTGTTTTTCGTTTGCAGATACTATTCTTAACAGCACTAGGACTAGGTTCTATAGTTTCCGTGCAATAACTTGTTCAATTTCGGATCAGTCAGCTGTAGAAGTTGAGACCATTTTTTCATGAACATTTCCAATGTTTGTTCCGAACGCATTTGATATAAAGATAGCAATGTTCATTTTGTGAATTGGTTTGAAGTAAAATATTTAGTCCGAACATATGCAAATGGTTGTGATGTTTCATCCTCATCTGATGGACAAAGACAAATGGTTGGATCTCGAAACGATAATATTTTTCCACAAGTGCTCGATGTCGAATGAAACGAAATCGCATGATATTCTTCGAAATAGTTTTGATTATAACCAATCCTATGCAATACATTAGGAGATAGGTACCTAGCGAGAGTGACACACATCGTCATGAGAATTATTTTTGAATATCCTAGGATGCGTAATAAAATAAATCTAGATAGAACTACTTATAATAAAATGAAAAAGCCACATCAATTCTCAGCCGTTTATGTAAGGGAATGACACACTGGCTCTTGTTTTATCCAATAAATGAATGAATTTTTGCATGCAATATGAACAGAAAAAGAGAAAAGAACGATTAGTATGAATAAAAACGTATGTATGAGATGAAGAGATGCCTTCGGTCAGGAATATGAGGAAGAATAACGTGTGAAGTTAGTCACAATTGATATTTGTATGATTGTCGAATGTAAGTTGGTTGCAACAATGCTGAACTTGAAATAATGCAGAAAATGATTCTAGATGCGATAATGCTTTTATTCTTGAGGTGAGAGTGAGGGTGTGGGTGGGTGGAGGTGAGATATAGCACTCCCTCACCCTCTCTTTCCATCCCATTTGATATACCATCACATGCAGAGCTCTGCCAAGATTACGTTTTTTACGTTTTATGACCTATAGAAATATTTTTTGAAAAGACCTGTTTGAGAGAACAATTTTTTCGGTTAAAACAATACAAAATTAAGCGAAATGGCAAAACAAATTATTCAACGAATCAAGGATGATGTTTCGAAAATTTATGATCGAATTCGAAATAATGCTTCAGACAAGACGAGTGACACAAAATTTACTATTAAGAAAACAACAAAAGTGTATGTTACAGCTGTTATAAAAAATTTACGTGAATTTCAAGATGTATGTGTAGATCAACAGTTAAAAAAACAAGTCAATGGTATGTGCATTGATGTCGGAATATGCCGTTTGATGGAACAACACAATTATGTACTGTACATAATGTTATAAATTCAAACTCGAACAAAATTGAATTTGTATGTTGTGCTATTAGAAATACTAAGAAAGATCAACTAAAAAAGAAGAAGAAAGAAGAATACATGTCAATATATCTAATTACGATATCATAAATAATATACTGTATTACCATCAATTTGTAAATAAAATTCCAATGATAATGGTAATTCATTGATGAATGCTAGTGCTGCTTCACCAACTTGTTTATTATATCTATCCATACATTTATGAAGACGTATTAAATTATAATCGATCAAAGATAATGGAATTTTCCATCGATGACTTGTATCAAGATAAACTTTTTGATAAAAATTGAGCAAATACGATGGAAGAAATTCATGATTGGAATTAATATTAAATGTAAACGGACAATATTGAAGATTACCATGATTACTATCACCAGAATAGGATAAGACTTCCATTAAATCGCAATCAATAGTATTGACATTTGCCAATAATAATAAGGTCGATCGTGTATCAAATTTATGAGATGGATAAGCAGGTAATAATGAACCACGTCGTTGACTCATCAAATTGGATGAAATTAATGTTCTTGGTTGATATTCATTCGTATTCATCGTGGTTCAATTGGATGACCTTGATCATTAGATATGACAGTGGTTGTTCATCTGTAATAATGATAAATGAATACATGAAAAAGAATGATAAAATAAGAAAAAGACAAGAACACTACTATGAAAGAAAATGATTCACAAAAAGATTGAAATAGAGAAAAAAACAAATTTCTTGATTAGTGTAGACATGGAAGTTCCTAAATGGAATAGAATATTAGACTGACATAGTATTAAAGAAACAATAAAACTTACACATAAAGATTGATTTATGTTTTTTTTAAAATAAGATCGATTGGTTTTGTTTGAGCCAATAAAGTATTTGATGAATGAAAACGTTTCGTTGTCAAACGAATTTTACCTGAACCCCTGCTAACGTTAGATAAGGATAGATATAACAAGTCCAAAGTTGTCGAAATTGTTGCTTGAGATGACGTCTTGGACCTCATTCATATGAATAAGATAAATGAAATAATTGATGTTTATTTTCTAATTTTTTTTTTGTTCAAATAAAGCTTGTTCTTTATCAATCAATTGAAAAAGTTGAAGACGAACTCGATCATAGACACTTTGATCGCGTTCAATTCGAAGAGAAAAAATTTGTAAATGAAGAAAAAAATTTCCAAATAATATTCAATTACTGATAAAGGAAAACCATTTGCCAAAAAGGTTAATTCAATATGGAGACCTTCTCGATCGAAATCATAAACATTTGAACAATAACGAATAGCACGAATCAATAACAAATTATAGCAGCCAATGGTCTAATGAATTAAAAAGGAGTGCGACTTGTTGACTACGTTGAGCCTCATGACACCGTTTTCTTCGAGTGTAAAGCCTTGCGACAACCTATATCCGATGAAATAATCCGCCCACAAAAATTATAAACACCTTCCAGTTCGGTTTAGCTAGTGAAGTGACTGTCGGTCGAGCTACCTCACTAACAGGCAAATCAAAACTAATCATAACGCGCTAAAAATATACCTATAAATTACTTGAATAATAACAGATTATATTTTGAACGAGATCGATTTTGTTCATTTGACCGACTGTGCCTAATTGATGATGACCAGTATGAGAAAAAAAACAGATATAACTACAACATGAAGAAGCTGTTCTCTAGTCATCTTTGCTGTTAAATGAGGACCACACGACTAAATGTTCTGCTGATTTGATACCAGGCGCCTATAATATTAATTTTCTCAGCACATATTGGACTGGCAGGTTTGTTGTGTGGTGGCTTCTATTATTACTAATGTCAGTCCTTCGAAGAGCAAAGCAAAATTATATTATTTATCTACCTTTTAACAGTTATTTACAGAGTCCTAAATTAACGTTAACCAATGCTCTGTCTCGTTCACTTATTACCATGTGTGTTTATGTTCTTCTTTTCTGCTTTCTTTCTCCAAATGATGATGAAGACGTAGACTCGATAAAAGAACAGATGTCCTTCTTTCACGATTGATTTTCCCACATCAAAGGAGAGAAAAATCATATTCATGGATAGTGGAATGTGCATGAAAAGAACTTCGAAAACAGATGTTTTACTCAAACTAAGAATAGATAATTGAACGAAAAATCATGTTTCTTCTACGTGCCGTATTCAACTGCTTCTGCTTTCTTTTGAATGTTGAGTATTTGTAAAGAGAAAAATAACAAACACTTTACTCGACTTGAATTCAATGGTTATATTAAACTATTTTATAAAAACTGTCTAATATACATAAATTCTTCTCGGACAAAAATTACTGAATAAGTTCAAATGTAAAATGTTCATATGTATCATGACCATCAAACCGATGATGATGAGCTGGACTGACATAATCTATATTTGTTTCATCAGATAACATTGGAAAGGACCATTCACCAACACGTCTTTCTGTCCTGTCTAAAATATTTGAGCTTTTAGTGCATCGAAAAATATATGGATATTTAACATAATATGGACTTCTTAGTAAAAATCAGTCTGGATTTCAAGGTGGCGATTCGACTATTAACTAGCGTATTGCTGTTGTACATAAAGTGTTATTACCTTTGATCAGAAGAAAAGAATTCTAACCATGTTTTTGGACTTTAGAAAAGCTTTTGATACAGTTTAGTATAAAGATTTACTTTCCAAGATCCAACAAGAACTACGCGCCTGAGACTCGAGTCTCGGGCGCGTCTATTTCCAGAAAGAACAAACCTCTTGGAGGGCGGATGATGTCGCACTTACAGAATGTGATACATGCCGTGTATTAATCCGTTCTTTTATCAATTACGATCGATCGATCAGCTATTCTGCAAAAACCGTCTGCTTTTCCGTTTTCCATAGTATCTTGAGCTGACCCACTGATTATTGCGATTCGAAAAATGCAGCCGATTGATTATCGACTAATCGATGACTCGTTTTTACTACATAAATTTTGCCAAGAAAAAATTCATTATATACAGTTTTAAATGCTTTTGCAAATGAACTTTTTAATGTTACATGTTACTTATAATCTTACGCGGTGAAGTTCGTAAATGGTCGATTATTTCACACCTTCTCCTCTAAAATGCATATAAATGTTATGAGTATTCTAAATGTTTAAGAAATTCCACAAAGAACTCGATAGTTAGTTCTTCTCGAATTAAATCATCATCTTTTTTGCTGAATCAAGTTTTTAGGCTCTGTCTAACAAGTCAAATGTTTCCTACTTTTGAA
This sequence comes from Didymodactylos carnosus, assembly GCA_905250885.1. Lineage (NCBI taxonomy): Eukaryota > Metazoa > Rotifera > Eurotatoria > Philodinida > Philodinidae > Didymodactylos > Didymodactylos carnosus. The sequence goes on from CAJNOQ010003928.1 coordinate 18,169, forward strand.
AACATAGGTGTTTCCATACTGTGTATCGCATTTGTTTTTATTTGTGTCAAATCTGTACCGAATCTTACAAGATTATTTTTTATGCACTCATATGTAAGGTATTACTTCATTTTAAAAAAGTAGAAAGGAAAAGTCGAAAGGAAGTCATGATGCATACAGAGCAAAATTATTCATTTGCTGCTTTGTATGAAGGTACTGATAGCTAAACTTACTCTACGATGACTGATATTATTTTAGAAGGTAGAACAGCATTAATCTTTTAGACGTATCTTTTTATGACATTGTTTTCTACTAATTCCTCTCTTATAAGAAAGTTTGAACAAGATGAACCTATCGTTTTGAAAAATGGTTTTTACTTCATTATAAGGTGCACGCAAAGCAAGGTTCGAGCAAAATTTTTTTTTTCGATGTTTCAGACACCACTCGATAGAGAATTTTACGGTGATCAAGAATATGTGTTCCCTGAAAATTTTCGATGCTTCTTTCTATCGTAGAAATCAAAAAAACTTGAAGGGTGTCAAGAACTCGATTTTTCGCCGATT
>CAJNOQ010003929.1:0-13754 GCA_905250885.1 Didymodactylos carnosus
CATCATCCTGTCCTGCTTTATGTACTTTCTCCTTTTCTACCTCGTTCGATACTTTGTACAAGTTTTTTGCGTTATGAGAAGAATGGAACAAATAAGATTGTTATGACTGTTTTAAAGAACCCCATACAGAACGAGGTAGAAAAGGAGAAAGTACATAAAGCAGGACAGGATGATGAGTACGATCACGTGTTACAAGTATAATTGAAAAAAAGAAGAGAAAGTGAGGATGACCTCATGATGAACGTATGAAAGGCACAATCTGAAACAATGCTGCATGCACTGGGAATCAAATCTTTTAGCTTAAATTAATTGAAAAACTCTGTAGAGCAATAATCAAGTGTCTATAGTTGTAACTACTATACAGAGGATTTATATTGTAGACATCAGTTAAAGGAAAAAAACGAGCATGCTTTCTAAATTAAGAAGTAATAGAGCTTTGAAAAAAGAAAAATCAGAAGTTAATAATCATACGAAGCGTCGTTTAAGAACGACAAAATTTCGCTCTATCTAGATAGAAATCGAGTGAGATGCAACAGAAAACTGAAAGTGACGATTTATATCATTTTGAAACGATTAGTTGACTGGATACAGAGAACAATTGTATCATGAACAGGTTTTACATCATTCGAATTAAGAGAGTCTTCTACATTGCTAAAAGAAGTATGTACTAAAGCTTGAAAACAATAGTTATAGCAAAATAAAAAAAGTTCGAAAAACCCGTGAGATAAGATAAGAAAACGCATAAATTTCAAGTCATAAGGAAAAACGTAACATAAAATACGTAAATGTCAAAAGCGTGGAGGACACCTGCAGAACCGGAAACTATGAAATGAAACTCGTCAGATAGATTCACGAAAAGTGAGAAACGGAAAGTTTAGTACCAGGAAATTTCAGAGAGAAATTTTGAACATGGGAAAGTTCAGCTGCAGGAAAGATCAGCGCAAGTATTCGTGTGTCATAAGTTTGAAACAAAAGTGGCAATCAGCATAACAAGAAAATGAACAGAAAGTTTATTATAAAACTTAGACATGAAACTGTCATCCTCATCTTCATACTCGTCAATCAATAAATTACAACCACACATTATGTGCAAAACAAGTAGTTGCTGTAGAATCTTTAAGCATTTTTAGAAAGATTTGAAGGTTGTATAATAAATAAATAATATCTAACAATAGTCTTTCATATTGTTCATATTTTTCTTTCTAATTGGAATGCCTCATTAGCACATAGAGAATTCTTCGAACTCTATCTAACTTTTATGTTACTGATAGCTGAGAACCTTTTTTCTAGCGGACGTACTGGTCTTGCTGTTCGTGTGAAATATTCAAAATTTGCCAGGACCTAAACCATTATTTTTCGCTAGCTGGCTGTTGATGCCTATTCAAAATTCTAAAAATACAGACAAGGTTTTACAGTTTTTCATTAAACTGATCGTAATTACTAGACTGTAATAATTTTTGAGAAGAATCATTAATACAATACCGATATGTTTTCTCATTCGTAGAATGATCTTCAAAATAATCATTTGTTCTATGCGAATTGCTCGGCGTGATATTGACATAGTTAATGCGTTGCGAAGCATACCGCATTATAGTAATAAACTGCGTGTTTACTTAATAAACTGTCATTTTCTGTAACGATTTTCTCGTAAAAGAGAAGGGCTATCGTAAAATTTTAAACGGGAGCAGTGAGCTGTGAGGTCGAATTAATAAATGTCCTCTTTGAGACTTTGTGACTAATTCAGTCATTAATCAGAAGACTTGAAAGAAGGTGTTTTGAAATGTTTGAAGTGTTCGTTTGAGACTTGTAGTTTTTCAAAAATAACGGATAATTAATCTGAGTTATACTAGCACTTTTAAAGCAGAGTGTTCGCATATCGTATGATTCACTTTATAATTCTATACGTATTCAACGAATAATTAACGTAATGACTAGCCACTAGACGCTTTTCTGTGTTATAGATAATAAAGTAGTGTGTATGATAAAGCCAAAATTCAGCTTGTTTCTTTCATTCATAGAGAGATACTTGAGCGTCTCAACAAACATTTTGAAACTTAATGAATCAGTAGCAGAAAAAGACAATTACTCTTTTAGGTGACTAATCTACACTTTATTCAGTTCTTTCCTGCGGACAATACTGTACATAATTTAACAAAAAAACTGAGTTCTCTGTTGCCGTATCCTTCATTCTCTTGTTCCTGCTTCGCACCGCATTCGCAACTCTCGCTAGTTACATTTGCCGTCTAGTTACATTTGTAGCATTATCTCCAACAAGTATAAATTACTTTGCAATTGATGATCTTTCTATCACGCCATTACCAACAAAGTGAGTTTTAAGAACAACTTTCTTTTGGTTGTCATATCTTTACTATCAACTTTAAAATTTAGTTTGGAAAGAAAGAATTTCAATATCACAAACAAAAAAAACAATATGAAATATGCAAATCATAGGCTGATTCAAAGAATTGGATACAACTGAAATTATGTAACTAAAAAATCATTTTTTTTCTCACATATTTAGACGATATCATCCGTACGTGTAGATGTACTACACTGTCTCAGTTAAGACGTATGACGGATAAGTGTTCGACGCATTCTGTGAGACACGTTCAGATGCGATCTTTGATCACAACTGCCCATAATAATGAAGAATATCTTAGGATGAATACCACGATTAAAATGCGCTATTTTTTGTCATATGGTGAGGTGACGAAGGACATAATTATTATTAGTAGTTAAAACAAGCTCGATTTTTGCCCAGTGTCCCGCTATAGTCTGATTTTTTTCACATCAACAATTACAACAATTTTTCACAGTGTGATTTCGCTAACCGAAAGTTAACAATATAGTTTTTTGCAAAATCTTTTCAGTTTTTCAAATTCTTTAAAAAAATTCGTTCAAACAGAACTAAACCAATATCTTCAAAATTATTTGACTACGTTTACTTCATTATATTGGTCGATTTGTCATCTTTTGAAACTATAAATGTTACACATCGTTGATTGTATCATATTATCACTCTGTTGCAATATTTAGTGAGAAAGAACTCTTGTGTACAACTGAGTTATTTTGGTTTCACCTATAGGGTGAGAGAAAGAGAGAGAATTTGAGAAAAAAAAAGAAATATAGTACAACATTTTTCTTTTTTTGTACATACATGGCATATATACGAAAAAACAGAAAAAGAAAAATATCATCAAACATCATAAATATCCACCGGAATGGGAAGTAAAGAAGAGAAAAAGAAGAATCGACGATGTATTAACCCCTTATTTATCCTCTTTATTTTTTTTGACTCTCTTCACACACATAAGCACATACACATCTGCTCATCCTCTTCTTTTGCTAGCAGTTATTGCTGCTATCGTTGTTTAACGCATTTACCTTGACTTTAAACTACAATTCAGTAAAAAATGAGTTCGGGTCCCACTGCCAATCGCCCATTGACGAAAACATTTTGTGAAAAATGTCGACGACAATTTCAACCACGTGAAGCAATGCAAATATATCAAGAAAAATATTATCATCCACAATGTTTTGCATGTTCAGAATGTGGAAATACTTTGGCTGGAAAACCATTTTTTCCTAAACCAAATAATCTATTTCAGTGTGAACAATGTAACAATGCACTGGCACCCGTGTAAGTATTTTACAAACTTTTTTTATAATATTTGTTATTTGATGTTATTTTTCAAGTTGTTGTATGTGTCAACAGAAAATCCCATCTGGCGTTACAGCAAAACGATATCAAAATAGACATTATCATAGCGATTGTTTTAGGTTAGTTAAAGAATGTTAATGCATGAAATCAGCATATGTAATGAATATTTTTGTTTAGATGTACAAAATGTAATGCCGTTATACCCGATGGTAAGTTGCTTATGGTAAAATACCAGAACAAATCAAAGATAATAATCTATGGTGAAATAGAAATAAAATAAAATATTTTTAGCCAGCTCTAATCCAAAAACTAAACTAAACTAAACTAAACTATGGTATATCCGTGTCCGTATGTAACAATACATATTACTTTGATTAGAATGTACGTTGTGAAAAAAAGTTCTATGTTTCTTTTCCTTTTCTTTTTTGATATCGTTTTGGATAGTAATTTAGATGCGAAAAAAAAAGAAGAAAATCTGACTCCGTGTGACATCATGCGGCTTGTGAACGACAATATTTAGCTGTGTTTATACGAAAATTACTTTCATACTCAGAATTATCATAGGAATTGACAACATAGCGATAATAGAGATTTCTTTGACTGTTTATGTAGAATAGTGTCTAGAATTTAAAACTATATATATTAAGGGGGAAAAGTCACGATGAAACGCTTATTGCATACTGCTTGCTATATACATACATCCAAGAATCTGAGTATAAAATTAATGTTAGATTTATGCTGCCAATTTGCAGATGAATACGCCTATTTCGAACAAAGTTTTTATTATAAACAGATGTTTCATAGTATCTATGGATTGAGTGTAATGGTCGACCATAGTGAGTGTAGAAAATAAATCGCAATTGTTTTCTTATATTTAGGTCATAATTTTGTCGATATGTTAGATGGTCGATTTCAATGCTTGACGTGTAGTAAACACATAACAGGAATTTATCAAGGTAAAGAACATGCACCACACATTGAAAATATCCTTGGTGAGGTAACAAGCATACAAGCTGATCAAGCTGGACGAATACCCATCTGCGATAAATGTACTAGACCAGTCACTGCCCAAGAAGAAGCGTTTAGACATGATACAAGATATTATCATTTGGAATGTGCACGATGCAATAGGTAAGTGCTGTTTATATTCTGGTTTGACCCATGAGGTTGCTTTTTGGTTGATCAGCTAATCGATCCGTCACAGTTCATGGCGACTGCGATCAAAACTGCGATTTCATGGTGCACAGTCACCGCGATTGTGTACCATGAAATCGTAGTTTTGATTGCAGTCGCCATGGATCGATGATGGATCGATTAGCTGATCAATCAAAAAACAACCTTATGGAGGGTCAGTGATTTATCTAAGTTTCATTTATCCGAAGGTTAGATTGATATTCCGAGAGGGCCACGGTCTGAAATGCTATTTTTTACAAAATCAATTGTTGATTTTTGATGGGACGCCAGTCATCTACTAGCATTGCTCTCGGTTAATCTAACAGAATGTGATATATTTCAGATGTCGAAAGAAATTATTCAAAGTACCTTGTCGAAAACTTGGCTCGGCATTGGGTAAGGATATAAAATACGATAACAATCATTGTTTTTAACGTGATCTCTATTCTAATTTTAGTTTGTCATACATGTTCCTAGACTATTTTTATATAGATCTAGTCTATTTCTACTCTAACGTCGATAATTACAATTACCACCGATGCTACTTGTCACTTATCCTACATTTACATTTTATTACTATTATTAATTTATCAAGTAGATCCCATAAATTTAGTAATCACAAATGAAGACATATTTGCGTCTTCTATTTATTCAAAATAAACTACAGCGTACAATTAAATCAGTTGTGTATCATTTTTTTTTTTTTGTTAATATCATTCGAGAATATAGTGGAAACAATATAGATTTTCTAACATCTCGCCCTTTTGTTTGTAATGAATACATTTTCTCAGTCGTGTAATAGACAAGAGATTATGTGTACATTTTACTTAAATTTTAATTTTAATTAAAATTTGTCCTTAAGATTCCATACAGCTGGCGTCACTTGTATTCTATAATTTCAATAATTAGATTGATGTTTTACTTAAGAAAACAAAAGTATTGTAGATCTAAGAACTATTGATTTTTCTTAGTTTATTATTCATACCATATCTACGTCTAAGAATTCTAAAGATATGTAAAACAACATGGTATGAAAAAAAATTATCTACGATGCTTGAAAGTCTATGCTATGCTATGGAAGTGTTTTAGTATGAGACGCATGTAAATACTCTGCATCCATAACACTGATAACAAGAACACAGTCTATAGATTTCTAAAATATAGAATACATTAGCAAAAGTAACAATTAGAACAAATTTGACTTCACTCATAATAAGAAGAATACCCTCTTTATAGTCACTATAATTTCCCTTTTTAGGAGTTTTGCAACTTGAATGTGTACGTACTATACGATCAAATTATTAATGAAAAGAGTACACAGAGCAGTATGGAGAAAAATGAGTCATTCTTTGATATTTCGTTCGTACTATTAGTAATATTTTATGATATAAATATTATCGATAGTATGAACGAAATATCAGAGAATGACGAAATGAAGAGTATTCATTCACAAGCGTCGCATACTAACACACTCTCGGAACGACTTCACATGGTAGAAAACACAATACTCTACAAGATACCATATCTAACTTTATATTTTGAAATTCTGCTTAAAAATCGCGATTGAGCGCACGATTAATCGTTGATTAATTGCCGTTAATCAGCCATTTCTTCCCGATTTTAATAACATAGATTGCCCAAGTACTTGACAAGAGAGTAAAAGAATTTAAGTACTTGACTTTTCTAGTCGATGCTTGATTTACTGGCCAAAAATCTCAGAAACGTTCAGAAAAACTCACCGACTCAGCTGCCGCGTCTGCCAACCATCAATAGTCATACATTGCGTGGACAGTCCCCGATTGTAATGTTTATTCCACGTGACAATCCTTCCCTCTGCATTTTTCTCATCCTTAAAAAATTCTCTTCTTCACGAGCATAAAATAATGTTGACCGATTAAAGGTCAGACAGATAGCTGCAATCGAATAAGTATCGAACTAATATGGCAATGAACTATTTATAAGAATCAGCGTCCCAATAGACGTGCAGTGATTTTCATTTATTGATTGATCAAGTGAATGTACTTGTATATGAGTACTTCTCAGGCATTCTTGTAACTTTTATCCAACGTTCTTGAGATTTTTGACTAGTGAATATTACGTATTACAAATATAATGGGTATTCCATAAAGAACGATACTGTTTGTACTTTTCGTTTTTTTCTGTTAATATTGATAGTTCAGACTTGAACTTTTTTCCAAAAGATAGCCCATTCAATTCTCTACAAAATCATACGGAAAGAGTTAATATAACCTGTGAAATCCTATGCAGTCAACGCAGACATGCCCTCAAAAAGGTACATTTTCAAACTAACTATTGCGTTTTGTGAATATTACGCCACTATTTGACTGAATATGCCATTTTGTAGCCCTAGAAAAGCTGTATAAGACGAGCCGCAATTGAAAAATTCCAATGCTTAAACTAGCATGAAGATCGCCTTCCTTTTTCTTCTATCTTTTTGGTCTTTTCGAATTTACTGCTGAACTTGTTCGCAACCACGATTTAGTTGGATCAAAACATAATTCTTATGGTCAAGTCTTTTACCAATTTGAAGAAAATTGCTTCTTCTATCATCCTGAAAAGACCAAAGATGTAAAATAAAATTTCTGAAATAGAGAGTACGAGACTGAAACCTTCATTTAATACAAGCAAGTTTAAGAAAATGGGCATTAGCCCATCATCTTCTAATTCGACCGACTTGTTTTGAACGCTATGAGAAAGAACAACGTGCACCAGAGTGATCTGGCGTCTTCGTGGCCAGATGGGACACAATAATTAATTTGTGAAAAGGACATTTCCAGGACAGTCAAAACGGTACCGCTTGCAGTGGTAATACGGCAGTAAATGATAAAAAAACGGCACCATTACGGCCGTAAGCGGACGGTCTATACGGTAACACATACGGCCTACCATACATATATCGTTTTTTAATCGTTTACTGCCGTTTACGGACCGTTTTGTCGGACCTGATTTGTAACGGTTCTCTTCAGGCGCCTGCTAGTATTGGCTGCCTAGAATTTCAAGATTGCATTTCACAGGAACTCTTTCCATATGATTTTGTAGAGAATTGAATGGGCTATGTTCTGGAAAAAAGTCCAAGCCTCAACTGTCAAAATTAACAGAGAAAAACGAAAAATATAAACAGTGCTATTCTTTATGGAATACCTTACGTAGTAATTTTGCATCGATAATAGTGACTGACTCGACAATTCGATAATCAAGTCTAACTTGTGAAGTTATTAAAGTTAGTAGATTGTTCTATTTTATTCTCTTTTGGTTCTTTCATTCTAAATTTCAGTTCCGTTCTCTGTCCTTGTGTCTTTTTCTATCGAAAGAAACGAATAGAAGCCTGCATTATTTCCGAATCCGTAGAAAGATATTACTGCGCTCTGATTGGATGTTAGGTTAACCATTCTCAATTGTCTATAGTATGACTCATTATGGTTATATTGTATGTTCAAGAAATAAGCGCTTATTTTTTGCATTTCGTGGAGCTCATCGTTAGGTTTCAATTGAGAAAACGATAACTAAAACATTTTTGAAATAATTCAGATTACGGTCAGTGTTCCATGCGAAAAATTAATTTCTCATCTCCAATTTCAATAATAATCAATTTAACTGGGTCTCTCGCTCATGTTTAGTGTCTAGTTTAACTTTTCTATCTCAAATCTTCGTACTAGTAGATGATTTGTAGAAGAAAGTGAAGGCGTCTAATCATTTGAGTGGAAATATGATTACTGTTGATCTCTTACACATTATTTTGCAATAAATTACCATTCAAGATATTTTGATCATTGTGAATTTTTGTAAATTGGACGTAATTTGTTTACATTTTTAGATTTAGTTTTAATTCTCTTTATATATCGCTTAAAGAAATGTCAGCACTTATGAAGTAAGCATGTGTCTAACTATGAACTGTTTCTTATTATCAGAAGTGGGGGCCAGAGAGCAGGCATGGGCGAGTCCGAGGAGTACCGAGTCCGAGCCAAGTCCGAGTCCTTGGCATTAAGGATCGAGTCCATTTCGAGTCCGGTAATTTTTTAGATTCTTTCTTTGATGGGTGTGGTTTATTTCTCTTTTATAATTTACTGAGCCCTGAATAGATCTTTGATTTGTCGAAAATAAGATTACTTTGCATATTTATTTTCTGAACAAAATTTTCAATTTCTTGTGAAACAGACGGTGTATTATTTCGCTTTTCATTTTTCTCTGCTCATTTGTGTTGAAAGTTGAATAGATCGGACTCGAAATACAAAAACCCAAGTCCAAGTCCTTTAAAAAAATCTCCAGTCCAAGTCCGAGTCCGCCAAAAAATCTTCCAGTCCGGACTCGAACTCGCCCATGCCTGCCAGAGAGCCGATTCTCGGAATAATTGAATTTGTTTTTGTTTTTTTCAGTGTAAGGTTATTAAAAAATCGTTTTTTTCACACTACCCCTGCGAAACATTCAACTCGTTGATGTATTTTTTTGATTTGTTTTAACAATAGGCACTAATCTGCCTACATCTGATATAATGAACTTCCACTTCGGGAGAGGTGGATTATTTTCCCTTCTTAGTTGCAATAAAGCTTAAACTAAACATTCAGTTTTACACATAACCTCCTAATATTTTGACCCTTATTTTCGTTGAAACATCACTCTGTCAATAAAAAGTAACCTACATTGCACTATCGAAAAAATCTGTAAAAAAATAGATTGATAATGATTTTTGATGAAAAAGAACTATAATTACCAATATTTCTTTTCATAAAGACCGTAGAGTTTTAAGTCTTATTTGTGGTCGATTTTACAAGAAAAAGTTTTGCTCGTGTGTTGATTCAGGTGGACTACTAAATTGGTGATTGTTGGTGGCGCAACATTTTTGGTTGTTAATAACAATGTGTTTAGTACAAATAAATATGCAAGACAAGTTATTGATAAGATGAGAAATTTACTACCGGAAACAGCTGAAGTTATTGATAAGGTATGATTACTAGAATGGATAAGAAAAAAAAGAGAGAAAATAATGGTTCATTTCTCCATTTAAGATACCATCGACAAGTGAAATAAATAATACTGCTGTTAATACATGGAATTCTGGTATGTTTTAATTAATTAAGGACTAATACTAATATCGTAGTTTGTAATTATAAAAATAAAGTAGATAAACCAGTAAGAAATGAGCTTTTTTCTAACTTCAACAGTTATTTCTCGTAAGTTGTAAGCATTTTGTTTTCAAAAACGGTTCGTTTTCTTTGTTTTAGGTGTTCAAACAGCATTCTATTGGTTATCCAATGCACCTTCGACAACCAAAAATACGCTTATTACAGTATACAATAAAGTCAGAGATTAAGTTTAGATTCAAAATTACTCTCACTTCAACGTCTATGTCTTTAGATTAATTTTGCATATGCCATTCTTTCTTTGTAGGAAATACTTTTAGTTTTTAATAAAATAAATAATTTATAGATATTTTTATCTTTTCTACATTTGTCTGTATTATTCATATTGTACGAGGAGTACTTTTGACGTTTTGAAACTGTGTAATGCGCTAATTTCGATATAAACCGTTCTCGAATGTGCAATATGAATAGTTTCTTTTCATACCATATCATATCAAAGTCTTAGAATGTAATATTTCATGTTACTCACTTAAAACGTTTTTATTTAGTTATTTATAACTGTGTAGAATGGATAATCTAGAATAAAATTATTCTAAATGTCAATTCATTTTTCTTTCACGTTCTATTCATAAAAAAATTTTCTTTATAGATCAAAAAATGAAGGATTTTCTGCTCTACAAAATCGGGAATGTCATAGGCTCATACTACATTCTCTTGCTCGAAACTCTAATATTTAATTCTGACTAAAAGAGTTAACTTTTCTTATTTATTACAGTTTTCTGCTATTTTATGCATAAAATAGTCTCGCTAAAATAACTTTAAAATCTATTGATCACTTTCCTTCCATTTCCACATTATTCCGAAAAAAAAAGATTATCCAATAGCTGAAAGTGACTAGAATTTTGACTGACTGTCGTAGTTCTATCTGTTACCTGTTCTTAGTCTTCTTACGTTATTTGTAGTACAACGTGTGAATATCGGATATAGAGAATTTTATATCACAGAATTACTTTATCTTTCGATATATAAGAAAATTTTTGTTAACGGATGTGTATTTTGGACTTTCTGTTATACACGAGTATACTTTGATAGGACCATGATCTTATTAATTGAACACTCTGACAGATGTAAATAATTATGTCAATAATTAAGTCAACATATTTGTATTACGAAGTCTTTTATATAAATTCTTTATTCTTATTTTATTTTGTCTGTCTTCGAACAAACGTTCGTTATAGAGTGACTTTCTTTCAATAAGAATCATTCGTGTGAATCAATTGAAAACTAAACACATACACACACAATATTAATGTACCAAACTTATCTTATAAAAATAATGTTTTTTTTTTTTATATTAGACAAGTGAATCGATGAAATAACTTATCCTATAGTTACACTAATAATATCATACGAAACGATTCATTTTTATGTTAAGAAAAAAAGACTTCTTCAAGTGAGTGATATCAATGTTTCGAATAAAAACTTTTTTCTTATGATAATAAATCAGATGTGAGTTGTACCTTTCTGTTGTGTTCAAGCAACGTTCTCTTGTTTTCTTTTTTCTTCTTCTTCTTTGTTATCTATATATATATATATTCAATTTCTATTGAGAAATGAAAAATTATAGAAAAGAAAAGAAACAAAAAAAAAATGTTGTATTTATGCATCCTATCTTTCGTATACGTGTATCGCTTGTTATGTACACACAATTTATTAGTTTTTTTTTTTCTTTGTTTATTTTCCTTCGTTACATCAAAAAAATAAAATACATTGATAAAAGGTGATAAGATGAAAAGGAAAGAGAAGAGCTAAATCGTGCTTTAGATTATATATATTTTTGTTGTTATTATTATTATTCTATTCTCTTCATAGCAACAGCAAATAATATAAATAAATATCAAGAATGTTGACTGACACATTGCAGAGAAAATGAAAATGTAATTTATTTCAATGTTTACTTTTGACTAGAAATCAACATAATAATAATAATAATAATAATAGTAATAATCATTGTTTGGTCTCCTCTCATAGAGAGAATAATAATAATTCTTTTTTTTTTTTAAAATAGCTGACAAATGATGAGATTCAAAATTTTAGAGTATGTTTCGTTGAATATGTATCATCATCTTTTTTTTATTTTTCTTCTGTTGATTACTCTAAAAAATTCCATAAAGAAATATTATTTCTATACGAAAAATCCCATTTTTGTTATTTTCTCTCATAGATTTACACATTAGTTTGATTTCAATTACATCAGTAACAGTGAGTAACTTCGAATATAACAAAACGTAAGATAAATATTTTTGAAAAAAAAAGAAGAAAAGTGTGCGTTCATAATTAGTAAGTCGATTACAGATCTTATCAGTACAGATGATAAGATAAATGTGACACTGAAATATATTTTTCTTTTTTTTTTTTACTATGATGTATATAGTGAGACCAAATTTTAATATTTTTTTTTTTTTTTTTTTACTACTGACCGCTTTTAAAAGTGTTCAATCGACCGTAAATTTTCATACGATCATACTTAGTCATAAGTCGAATAAGAAAAAAAAAGAAGAGATAAAATAAATTTCCTTTTCGCAATGATATATGTTATCATTATTATTATTATATAAAAAAGAAGCTTTTATAAAAACGAATTCATGAAGAAAATATAGTAATAGTAATAACTAGTACAACAACAGAGAGAGAGAGAGAGAGAGAGAGATGCCGAGAAAAGACCTAGATAAATAGATAAAAGATTCGAGATAGTTTCAGAAAACACTCAACATCACTTTCCTCAAATGACGTAGGGTTGACTAAAATCAACTGAAATATTAAGCACCGCTTTTTCGAAAAACAAAAACAAAAACAACAACAACAACAATAAATAAAAAATAATATTCATTGGTCAAAACGTACTCTATAGAACTAGAACGAATTTGATCAATGAAATACTGAAAATATATGAGTACTGAACAATATACTGAAGAAAAACAATCAAAATTTAAAATTTTGATTTTTTTTTTCAAAAGTAAAAAATACCATTTTTTGTTTTTGTTTTTGTCGTTAGAGAAATTAGAGAAGGAGAGGAGAATTTTCTTCGTTATTTGACAAATCTCAAACACTTCGTTTCTTAACTGTAAACTATTTTTGTTTATAAATAATCACTTTATTCTAAACTGAAGATAATTGATTTTGCTTTTAATATAATATCAAGTGGTAACAGTCGTTTTTTGTTTTTTTATTTTTTGGTTAAATGACAAAAATCCCATATGACCATGTCTCTCTAATTTTATTATATATTTCAACTAAAAAGAAATATGTTTTTGAACATTCCGTTCCATTGAACATAATGGACATATATGTAGAAGAAACATTGTACAGAATTAAATGTACGTATAATTGATCGAAAAAAAAAGAAAACTTAAAAGTGTTGTATATGCAATATGTGACAATGTCATCATAGACGATTCACAATAAAAAGCATTTTCACTGATTTTTAGTAATTAGTCCTGTGAAGAAAAAAAAAAAAAAAGTAATGGAGTGATTAAGTTTTTTTTTTTTTTTTTATGAAAGTTCATGCATCATTTTCTATTGAACGAATGACGAATGTTTTTTGTTTTTTTTTTCTCTTTTCTCTCGTTATTCATTCTAAAAACAATAATTTTTTCGTCGTATGTATTTATTATTTATTATAACGCCTTTTCTCTACATCATATAGACTACCAAATAGTGAAACATACATCTACTTCTTTTTTTTTTTTTTTTTTTTTTTTTTAAGAGGGGTTATTTAAATAAAAAATAATTTTTTTTTTTTACCGGTTTACCAAACCCCG
>CAJNOQ010003930.1:0-18709 GCA_905250885.1 Didymodactylos carnosus
AAAAAGAAAAATTTTCGAACAGCTGTACAAACATAAAATTTATAAAATGTTTCTTGTAATTGAGCTAATTGTTGCATAGTTGGTATTAATTCATAAATATAATCTTCAAGATCCTAAGAATTAATAACAAATAAAATAAATATAATCGTATTTCAAAACGTATACTCGTCAAAACTGTGCATACCGATTCTCTTAAGAAACCTTGACCAACCATATCGTAAAGTGAGAGACCCATTCTTGAGTGATGATACCACATTTTTCTCATTGTATATTGATACAAATCGATGATGCGAACCCTGCCATAAGGATCATTATGATATAAATCAGCAAATATTGTATAGGGAAATAAATTTCTAAAACAAAAAATGACTCTATTTACCATTTTGATCACTAAAAGTAATTATTAAAATTCGAATATGTGTACATTGTTTTTGACTAAAACGTTGCATATTCTCAAATAGATTCAACTCTAATAGAACGTTTATCTAGACTTGTATCAAATATACATACGATATTGTTTCACTCGATGACTGTAAAGCACGTTTGAAATCTTCATAATTAATCTGTGGTGAATCAGGATCGGTTGGTGGCGATGCATTCTGTTCTAACAATGATAGTAGAGCCTATAAAAGATAAGAAATCTCCACAAATGTCTTGTTCATATCAAAGAGAATAACTGATATACAACAATGATCATCGTGGAACGAGAATTCTATAAGATCTCATAGGATCAAGATAAAATATTGGCAAGTATCCATGAGATGGAATGATACAATATGAACTATTCACAGGATGAGGCGAGACCGAATGAAAATTTTTAAATTGTGTACGTGAGCGGCAAAATTTCATCGTCTAGAATTCCGGCAAAAATATTGGCATTTTTCGATTGAAGTTCAAGTAAAGTATGACTGTTGCAGAAGTTTCATCTAACATTACTCCTACATCATCATAAAACTTGTTGGAAGATTTCCGAACATTCCATGTAAAAAAATGATATCAATAAATTGCATCGTATGGAAGGTTATGTCAGTTGTCATAGAAAGAAAATGTCCGCATCAACTTGTGATTTTAGAATCTTGAATAAATATCTGTGTAATAGATTTAACTTAAAAAAAGTTGTATATGTGCAGTAGAGACTCTGTTTAAGGGTACACCGCTCCTCTTTTTACCCCTAAACAGAGTCTCTACTGCACATATACAACCTTTTTTAAGTTAAATCTGTTACACACAGATATTTATTCAAGATTCTAATATCACTAGTTGATACGGACATTTTCTTTCTATGACAACTGACATAACCTTCGATACGATTTGAGCTCAATCGGACATGTGCTCCGCAACAAGGTGAAAAAAGAAGAGGGGGTACCCTTAATAAAAAATAGTTCCTGAGAAAAAAATTTAATATGGTCCCGTTGAATCTCATAGAATGAAAATTTTCTTATCCCACGACGCTCTAATATACAATACATACATTTGCATCTTCACTACTTATTATTTCTTGACTTTTACGCTGTAGAAAGAATGCTCGAGCTTCTTCACGAAGTTTTCGTCCAAGTACATCATTTGGAATCTGAGAAAATAAATAATTCATAGTAAAAGTTAGTATTGAGAATGATCCTCTATTGTTCTTACATGTTCATAAAATTTCGGTATTGGATGATGTTGTTTGAAATATGATTGAGCTAAATTTTCATTTGAATCTTTACTGATATTTAAAAGAGGTGGTGATGATAATACTGATTGTTTATTATCTTCATTTAAATATTTCATGAAGAGTTTAAGTTCAAGATCTAAAATAATCAAAAAGAAAAAGAGATATATACAAATTACTCATATTAAAACATACCATTTTTATCTTCTGCATTGCTAGGACTTTTTGTTTGTGCAGCAACATAACATTTTAAATTATTTACAACTGTATTCATCTCTAAAAATTAAAATTAAATTATGATTGATTGTACTGTTATACTAGAAACACTTGTTCAACAAAGACAACAGCATTTTTACACATTCTCATGATAAAAAGTAAAATGAATACCAATATGCTCAGAAGAAAAATCAAACTATCTTTCGTTTTTATATTATCAGAATATGAATTCGTGTGTAGATAAATCTTTAAGTCAGGAGTAATAACAACACACAATATATCGGCGAAAAATAAACATTAGAAGATGATCACATTATTTTTCAATATTCCAGTCATTTATAAAAGTTAAAAAAAAGAGAATAAAAACAAAACGTGTTCACAGGAAAAATGACTAGACTAAACTAATTAAACTTAAAAAATTTCATTTAGATCCGTCCATGTACCCCACAATATAGAACACACTAAATGACAAAAATTTAACGGTACTTTTGTCATAAACCAAATTGTTAAACGATTCATCATGCCTGGTATGCATGTTTCATCACCATAAATAGATGATTTTACAATATTTTTGGCTACTCTACTAGCATTTAGATTAACAAATGGAATTTTAAATATTAATGATTCTTGATGAGTAAATAATGTTTGACGAGTTGGTCCTGGTGTTACTAACATACACACAATTCCTTCATTATCAATAGAAAATGGATGTTTTTTCTTTATTATTTCTTGTTGTATTTCATAATTTAAAGCTGTTGTAAATAATGTTAAATAGGCTTTTGTTGATGAATAAACAATAGCACGTGGTGAACTCATATACGATATTTCACTTGATACATTGACAATACGTCCTCGATTATTTTCAATCATTTTTGGTAAATAATAATAAATTAATTTTGTTGGAGTTTGAATATGTAAATAAAACATTTTTTTATATATATTGAAGGATGATGATGAAAGAAATTTATTTGTATAACCCATACCAGCATTATTAATTAATATATCAATACACATATCAGGCAATTGTTGATAATAATAGTCAATATCTTGTATTAATTGATCAGCACTATCTTCCAAAGATAAATCTCTAGTAATAATAATAACATTGATATTATGATATTTTGAATGTATTTCATTTGCTAATTCTTCAAGTGCTGATAAAGTTTGTGCAACAATAATTAAATTAAATTTTTTTTGAGCTAATTCAAGACATATTGAACGACCGATTCCAGCTGAAGCACCAGTAACTAAAGCATAAGATGATGGTCTTACTATTAACGGTTTAATATTTGTTTTTGATGAGAATAAGTAACCAATTAACATTGATAAAATATAAGTAAATATCCAACATTTTAATACAATGCCTAAGACAGAAGCTGGTAAAAAATATAGAAAAATAAGAACAATAAATGTTTGTTTTGATGATGAAGGAAATAAGTAAGATGTCATTCTAAAAACAAAATTTCTATCAAAACAAAACAAAATAATCGAATATTAAGTTTACTCTAAAAATTAGAAATTACTTAAGAATTTTTTGATAAACTGTAAAAGATCGAAATAATCCAAATAAAAAATGATGTAAAACTAATAAATAAATGAAAAAATGTTGATACTCAATTCAAACAGATTGAATCTATTGATTGTCTAAATGAATACAATTTTATGATATATTATAGTATTGAATAAACACCTGTTTGCTACCGTTGTTATTGATTAAATCGATTAAAAATTTTTAATCAAGTGATTTTTATTCATTATCATTCTTATGAGAGTGCGAACGATACATGACCGGTTGAACAATGAGATGACATTGCACAAAATTTGGTTTCTTTAACAAAACCTATTTAAAAGTAGATTTTTCTTCTAATTGTATAAAGACAGGGGTTAATTGAGTAAAATGCATTGTTCAGTTAATCTTCGTCAACGTCAATTTCTTTTTTCTGGCGGGGGGGGGGGAGATAATATGCTTTCAATTCAATAAATGTAAAGATTGTGGTAATCGTTGTATTGTTGTTATTAATTGATAATTACTTAAATAGCCAGCATCTCGGTACAACGACTGAAACGGTTTAAAATCCCCAATGCGTTCAGTTAAGAACAAAAACTACTGAATGATGAATTATTTGTATAATAAATCTCAACAATATATCCTAGCAATCATTTATCATACTCTGATAAGAAATTATTGCTTTTTGCATTGAATGTAACGACAAAACTTAAATTATAGTATAAAAAAACAAGAAATCATTTCATTGCATTAAAAATCGCATAAAAACTAGGATATATATTAATCCATCCATACTTCATGTAATAAAGAGATTTATACAAACAGATGATAAAATTTCGTGTTTAAGATCATGACATTATTTGCAAAAATGATATTTATTCCACTGAGTTTAATATGTACATGTACAATCACAAAGCATGTGAATAAGAGTAAAAAAAACAGAAACAGTTAGATCGTTATTCTTTTGTTACAAAGCCCCTATTATCTATGGATATATTTTATATTAATAGTAAAGAAAAAGAAAAGAAAACAACATCAACAACAACAACAACAACAACAGCAGCTAACACAGCCAAATATTATTTTATCAGCCGTATATTGGGAAATGAAAACATAAAACCTAAACCAAATTTTTGTATACTGAAGTCCGATTAAATAGGAGATACAAAAAATTTAAATATCTTAATATATATATGTGTGTGTATATACACCCATGAGACTCAAAACATGAGAGAGAGAGGGAATAAAACTAATTCATCAACTGTTCAAAAATGTGTTAGCAAAAAAAGATTGTGTACAAAATCTGAAACATTAAGTTAGTTGATTCTGTTCAGAGCAAAAAAAAAACGAATGATAGGTAAATATCATTCTAACATTTAAAAATCAAAAAAAGAAGCATGAAAAAATGTACGAGAGAGATCACCGTTAAAAATAAACAAGATTACACTGAATTACATATAAAACGAAATGAATACTTAAAATATATTTGACCTGTTCGCTAGGCGACAAGAAATATCCTAAATTGTCTGTCAAAGAAAACAGTACAAATCTGATACGCACATGAATATAAATAGAATTTGTAGTCATTTCAAATTTGTCGTTATTCCAAAAGAAATAAAAGATGAGCACAAATAAAAATTCCCTTCTACGAAATTGTAAAACATACAAAACGAGAGAAAGAAAGAATAAGATGTAGGGACAGCAGTAATATGTGCACTTAGTCTATAAAATACATTAAAAATGAGAGAAGAAAAAGACGCTCGCGTAAGTTTTGTGGTATGTGAAAATGAGATAAACAAGCTTGAATGTGTAAACCTTCATCATCATTTTCTTTTGTGATCTCCAATTCATCTAAAATAAACAAATAGATACTTTTTTTACAATAATTACTAAAGTATAACGAAACTTGTCCTAGAATTACTTCTAAGATTTTATCTGTTTTTATACTATAAATAATAATATACCTAATTAAGGTTCTGTAGATTGACTACCACCACGAATAGTTGGAATAGGTGTTGATGTACTGGTTGAAGGGTTCTGCCCTGCTCGTATTGGTTTCACTAAAACAAAAATAAAGAGAGATGTACAACATGATGCGAACGAGAAAACAGTGTACTATACCAATTTGTGCTGTGTTTGTTCGTCGTGCAAGATTACGTTGTCTAACGGCTTCTTTAATACGATCAACTTCACATTGATAACGTTTACGATCTTTCATTGCACTTTCTTTCGCTTCTTTTAGTGCTTGTTCTAACGATTTAACACGATCCATCGTAGCTTTAAGTCGTTTTTCTAATTTTGGTAATTCACAACGTAAATCGGCATTTTCACGCACAAGCTGGGGAAGTATAGAAGAACAAGTAGTGGGTATACGAAGTAGGAATTAGAAAAGACGACTAACCTGTTTGTGAACTTTCGTTAATTGGTCAAGATTATTTTCTAAAAATGATATTTTTTGTTTTTGAGCAGCACTACCACCTAAATCATCTTCTTCTGCATCAGGCTGTTTTTGTGACTAAAGTAAAGAAAACAAAAGCAATAAAGATAGAACTGTCGAAACAGCTAAATTTTGCCTCACCTTTTTTAAACGTGCTTGCAAATCTTGTACGAACAATTTTCGTAAATTATGTAAAGTTTGTAATTCTTTTGCTACTGTTTCTTCCAGACCTTTCAAGTCTTGTTTGGCTTGTTCTCGTCGTTCTTGTTGTAAACTATAGAGAAAAAAAGATTCTTAGTAAGCCTCTTACACAAAAGTAATTGTCTATCTCTCTCTTACGTCATCTCTTGTAATCTGCTTGACTTCTCATTTTCTTCCTTTTTCAGTTTATCAAAATCACCCGATAATTTTTCATAGGATAATTGAAGTTTTTGTAACGTACTACAATATATAAAACACGAAATGAATGGTAAAGCCCGAAGAAAAAATACGTACTCTTTTAATGCTTCCATTTGAGACTCTTTTGAGCGTATTTCATCTCTCAATGTAGTCAATTGTTTTTGATGTTGTCCACTAATTTGTTCCATTTGTTGATTCAGTTCTTTTTGTACATCCGAAGTTGAACCACCAGTGCCAATAACAACACCATGGGCTCGTAACTTAACTAATTCTTCGCTGATTGTATCGTGTGTCCGTTCTAAATCCCGTTTCTTTTCTTCTAATTCTTTCATTGTTTCTAACATAGAGCGCATTTTCGCTTCATGTTGTTGAATAAGTAAACGTGATTCATCTAATTCTTTGTCTTTAAACTCAATTCCTTTTTGATGATTGACTTTTTCCACTTCTAAGTCAGTTAAACGCTAAACAAAGAGAATAACTAACTATCAATCCTCAATAAATCTTGTAAATCACTTACTCCAGTAATTGTACGTGCTTCTGTCTTCAATTTACTCATATAGAGACGAGCAAGCGTAAATTCTTCTTCAGCTTGATCTAGATTTTCAATTGTCGGTTTCTGAATAAAAAAACAGATGTTAGTTTGGAAACCCCCAGATTGTATCTCATTTACCTTTTGTTCATTCATTTGTCCTCCCATTACACTACCAATATCGCCAACATCACGCAACAATACAAGAATCATATCAAGAAAACGTTTACGTTGTGTTTGTGATGCTTCACGAAGACTTTCAAGTTCTTCACGAATACCGTTTAATGATGCCTATTTCAAACAAAAAAATAAATAATATTTTCCCCTCTTTTCGAAAATAATCTCGTTG
This sequence comes from Didymodactylos carnosus, assembly GCA_905250885.1. Taxonomy (NCBI): domain Eukaryota; kingdom Metazoa; phylum Rotifera; class Eurotatoria; order Philodinida; family Philodinidae; genus Didymodactylos; species Didymodactylos carnosus. The sequence goes on from CAJNOQ010003930.1 coordinate 7,089, forward strand.
TACATACTAATTTTGCGTCTAATTCTTGTCCTAAAGTTTCGTTTTCTTTGCTCTTCGTTTCAACTTCTTGCGTTTTTTGATCGTAATTGACTGCCAATTCTTCTAATGCTTGTAGGACTTCTTTAACTTCTTCTTTCGACGATTCACTTTCTTGTTGTAAACGGCTTAGTTCGGCATGTAAATTCTCATTATCTTTTCTATAAATAAAAATTATTGATAATGCTTTAAGTGAAACTGTAATAGAAATATATTGACGCCTACCTTGCTTGATTAAACCCTTCATCTTGTTCAGACAGTTGTGATTTAAGACGTTCAATCAGTTGTGATTGATTGTTAATTTCATCATCCTAGAAAAAAGCATCGAATGTAGCTGAAAGATGAAACTATTTGTGTGAATTTACTTTTTCATCCAATTGTTGATATAACGTTGTACGTTCTTTATCCCACTCTTCCATATTAGCAGTAAGAATCGGAATTGCTGGACCAGTCACTGTAACAGACGCAGAACTTGCAGCGAGTATTCCGACGGTTGGTGCAACTGCATTAGCTAACGATGGCATGGATTGTGTCGCTGAAATTGGTAATAATGAATCATCTGTTTCCAGTAAGTTCACTTGCTCATCTTTTGTTACAGTTTCTCCTAAAACAAAGCGTATATACCACATGCTACTGTGCTTTTCACAAGTTTTTATAACAGACACCATCATACATACCATGTCTCCATCGTTCTAATTCAGCTTCAGCTCTACTAAGTTGGCCTTTTAGACGAGCTACTTTTTCACGTTCTTTTTCATAACGACGTTTCCATTCTTCAGCTGTTAGTTCTTCATTAACTGTAACAGAATTTTTTATGCATTTAGCTCTAAAATAAATATACATATTAAGTTTAATACACCACAATCTTCTTCATACCGTTTTCCAAATTCAAGAGTTGATTTTGTTTCTGATTCATTGTAACTAGCTGGTGAACAACAAATAATTATTGTTGTACGGGCATTACCACCCAAAGATTCTTGCAGTATACGAGTTAACTTTGAATCACGATAAGGCACGTGTGATTTCTAGAAAATCGTGAATCTAACAAGTGAAATAAGATGGAAAGAAATAAGAAAATTACTGTGCCATCGGCCAATGCTGATATAACGTTGCCAAGTGCTGATAAGGATTTATTAATATTCTTCGCTTCATCGAGCACCTGTCCTTCGGCACCAGTTTTTGATACCTAAACACATCAACATTACAATATCTTGAATGGACCATATGTGATGAACCACCTTCTCACTGCCCGCCAAATCAACTAAATAAAGTTTTCCAGTTAATTTTTTCTCTGTTTCCACATTCTCTTGTTTGACATTGATTAAGAAAACAGAATGCGAACGAGAACTATGCTCGTTCATATCTATTAAAACGAAGAAAGAGATAGATTAAGCTATAAAATAACTCTATCCGCGTACTTGTTACGGCTATATGACGATTTGTTTTTCCATCTTCAATTGTTTCGAAGACTTCTTCGGGTGATGAGACGAAACGTTCAGTAACTCCCTACAATATAAAAAGAAGTTATAAGATAATACTTCAACGAAAAAGATCGTTTTTCTCCGTTTACCTTAACGTATGGAACTCTGTTTTTATCTTCATGTACAGAGAGATTAGTTTTTGAAACTAAAACAAAGAAAAGAATGTTAGAAAAAAAAAATTAGTTTAATATAATTATATTGACATACCATCTAATAAATCACGAATTTTATCAAGGTATATTTCAAAATAAGAAACCTGAAACAAATATATATATATATATATATGACTTTTGGATGTAACTACTGAGTACAACTAATATACATACTTTTATTTGGAATTGAAGATTTGAATCCAATGTGTAGATATGATTGAATATATCTTGAACAATTCGTGGAATAATACCTTGTTCATTTTCTTTGGTAAGTACACCCTGCAAGAAGGAAGAGTCATAACTAGTACAGAAATTCCATGAACATTCAAAAACGTACCTCCATAGTGTGTGTTTTCCCGCTTGATGTTTGACCATAAGCAAATATCGTTCCATTATATCCGCTTAAAACATCTTTGACAATTTCTTTTGCTGCTTCATTATAAACCTTTTCTTGAGTAGCATCAGGTCGAAATACTTTGTCAAATACATAAACTTTGCCCTAACGAACATTTTTAAATAATACAGTTAATCTGAGAATTATTTTCAAAACAGTCTACATACAGTTATAAGAACAGTTTCATCTTGATCAGGTGGGAATTTTACAACACTTTTGCTACCAGCACGTTCTTCTGAATCGTTTAACGGACGAAAACGACATACAACTCTAATGCTACATTCGTCTGCGGCCATTATAATTTGCTACTCAGTCGAAAGAAACAAAAAGTAACAGAAAGTACTGTGCTAAATATTAACACAAATGATGGTCTAAAACAAAAAGTCTCGAAACGATCAAAAAAGTTTTCCAAAACCAAAACTAGGGCCATCAATCGTACAAGAATAACATGAAAAAAGTAATATCATTTTACACCTTATATTTTTTTTGCAGTTGGCAATCATTTCTCTCATAAAAATAATCACTATGCGATGACTAATACTAATACTCCATCTTGCTATCAACACGAACGCCTTAAAAATTTTCGTCAACGAATCGAACTTCATAGCTATGTTTTTACTTCATCTGGAATCCGTATCTATGCAGTAAATCTATATTCTATACATTTTGCACTTAACAAAAACCGGCAAAGTTTATCAATAATGGCGCTAGTTGTTGGCCATGAGGTATCACACTTTTCCTCGTATATCTCTTCCATGTGATTAAAAATGATTTTTGTCAAAACTCATAAGTATACTATGATGATCATCCGTCTTGTTAAGATTTACGACCGTAACAAGCAACTGATGGCGATCGAGCGCCAATATTCGAATGCAGGGTACAATTAAGCGAAGCGATAAGGGGTGTTAATAGTTTGGGGATTTATCGTTTTATTTATACTAAGAGTGTTTTAGGTAGCCCCATTTTCTTTCTAGATTTATACGAGTAGAAAATAAGTACCTTATTGCCGCATCTGTTTTTTTGGTTTAATATTTCTTTAAAAACGATCTATACGTGTCGGTAAAAATTCGATAGGGAGAGGAGAAAATATTCTTAAGCCTTACCAAACTTTTTCAAGAGAAGTGCTTTTTTTTTTTATATTTTTCATGTTTTTTGCTTGACTCTGCAGTTTAGTAAGACTATAATCGACCTTTTGCGTAGACGAAGTTTTCTGTGTATACGTGCAACTGTTTGTTCTATAGACAAATTATTTAAGAATGACTGGCTTACCAGAAAATATGCAGCGTATTATCACACCACGGTATGAACAAATTGTTAATGAAATTGACCTATTATACCATCGCTCAGATAACGGTAACTCATTCGATATTAATCACGGTATAGTAAATACGTAATGGTTTATATTTTTTAGGCCTTTTAGCAATAAGTCAACGTTTGGGAGTACAAATAATGGCACCGAATAAAAAAATTAATATTTTATTAATTGGAAATCATTCAGCTGGTAAATCATCGTTAATCAATTGGTATATTGAAGATAATGTTCAACGAACAGGAGTAGCAATTGAAACACAGGGTAACATTGACATGATTTTTCATTTTTTTTCTCTAATATTTTCGATTTTTCTTTAATAGGTATTTCAATAATTCAAAGTGGAAAACGACGAGAAACGCTAATGGTAAAAGGTGTTTTTATCTTATTCCCTATTGAATAATCCTGTTTCTAATTATTGTTTATTTGGTTTAAGGGTCCAGCAACATTACATTTGTTTCCGTATTTACATCCATTATCAAATATACATGGTGAGAAATGAAGAGGAGATAAAAAAGCTCTTTGTCATTCATCTCTTCTTAGGCTTACTCAATTATTTAACAACTGAAATAAGTTCGTCTAAACAAAGAAAGTTCCCTATGGTGACATTTATTGATACACCAGGTCTGGTTGATGGTCAAATGGCGTATCCATTTGATGTCGATCAAGCAATTTTGTGGTTCGGTATTGTTATTTTTTAGTTTCAAATTGGTTTTTTAATAATTTTTTTTGTCTTTTAAATTTATACAGGTCATCATGTTGATTTAATATTCGTGTTATTTGATCCAATTGGTCAAGCACTTTGCAAAAGAACATTAAATTTAGTTGAAAAATTAAACAAATTTAATCCTGAGAAAATGCATTATTATTTAGCTAAAGCTGATGAAGCAGGCACAGATCGTGATCGTCATCGTGTTTTAATGCAAATTGTTCAAAATCTCTGTCGACAACCCGAAATATCAAAAACATCATTTGATATGCCAACAATATATTTACCTGATTTAGCCAAAGTAAATGAAGAAAAATCTAGATATTAATGAGGGGAAAATATTCATAAATAAAGATCGTCAATAGTTCAAGGAAAGTGACTTACTTCAGACGGAGCGAACCATTAATAATAGTTCCTAGTTAACACATTCACTGCCACCTATTGTGAAATATATGACGTGAATACGTCATTCAACATATACGGCAGTGAATGTGTTAATATACTTAAGAATAGATATTTATTTACTTCTGACTTTCTGTGAGTACTTAGCAAATATTTTCGTAAAATCCTAAGCACGTGGAATAAAACTTGTAAGAGTACTTGAAGAGGTACTCCTATACATACACAGACTATTGAAGAGATTTTTTCTCAATGCTTCTTCTTCAAAAGTACGTGATCTATGACATGATTTTGGAGTCGACAACTACATAGATTTATTGTAAATTTTCATTTATAGAGAATCATAGCCTGTTCTATAGTAGAGATCATGAGCAATCTCTCCATTAGACTTATTGTATATTTATTTCTCTTCTTTCTTTAGGAAACACGTTGTACAAATCAAATAAATGAAGTTTGTACAACAATTGATCATGCTGTATTTAGTGGTGTTCAAAAATCATTGAATACATTGCAACTAGATTGTAAAAATTTAATCAAATGTATAACAGATAAATTGAGTTCAGACGGGTATATATTATTTAATATTTAATCTGACTCGTTACATTTTATAATCTTCTCTATTTAGAGTTACTCGTTATCATCAACGTCGTTGGAATATAAAATTATATATATTTCAATTATTTTCAATTTTATTTTTGTTTCTTTCATCTCTATTATTTATTCGACGACATGTAATCTCATGGTTTAATGATGATACATCCGCTATTCCATCAACATTTGCTTATTTATCAATTTTAGAAACAGTATTTGTATGTACACTTCACATTTTTAAATATTTTAGATAAAGGAATAATTGTTATTCTTTATTCTTCTACTCACTATTTCTCTTTAGACTCGTATTGGTAATGGATTTTTTTATCCATCTGATCATCTTCTTTTGTTATTTGCATTCATTAACCTTCTATTATTTTTTCTTGGACAATTTTTTCTACGGTACGAAGTGATAAAAAAAAAAATGAGACAAAAATTATTTAAATGATTTATTTAAGAAAATTTTTTTAAATTTATTTTAGACGACAATCACCAGTCTTAAGTTCACGCGAACAAAAATTGTACTCAAATTATAAACATTATTTAGAGACAAATGTTCTTGTCAAAGAGGTTCAGTTTTATTTTGTTTTTATAAAAAAAAAACTCGAAAACAATCAAATAATTACAATATTTCTTTGTTTTAGAAAGAATTATATGAAAGTTTTTTGTCTGAAACAATTGATTAGATTTACAATGATATTATAATTAGATATTAGTGTTACAGTACTTATCTCTATATTTTTGGTATTAATCGGTTGAATATCATCACTATTTATTTATGTATTTTGGTTTTCAATAAATAAAATTTAATCATGAAACTTTTTCTTCAATTCATTTTTTTCTAATACTTTTTTTTTTTTTTATTTCTGAATAATCATCAGTTGAGATAAAGATGTGTATTTCTTTCTTCTATTTGTGAAAAGTGAACTTAATAAAGATACATTTTCATATCAAATTTTTTTGTTTTAAATTCAATTTAGTTTTCAGAAGAGATCTATCTTTATGAATATTAACAATATCGCATCAGTTTAACCCTATCCACTCTTTCTTAAAAAACAACAACAATAACTTTTGAGTGAAACATGTTGTATGTTCCAACATTCCATGACAAATTTTCTTTGACAAAAAATAAAGTTTTGAGGATGTCTGACGTTGTATGTTGGAAAATTTCTAATTTTAGACTTACAAAAATTCTTTTCTTTTCTTTACTGTAAAATAAGTTTTTTTTCAAAGAGCCAGTCTTTTTAGAGTGAATTGTTATCTTCAGAATGAAAAACGTCTCCCTGCTCTTCATGCTCTTTTCTTCAAAAATTATTAACATTTTGCGAAAAACATGACTTTATGGTCCAACGTTTCTAATTCAAATCGCGACCTGGTCGCATTTCGTACTACACTCATTCATCGAAACTTTATATGTTTGGACTTTTAATTATGATTCATGATATGACTAAATGATGAAATAAAAAGAATTTTTGTAAAAGTTGAACTTTTTTACCTGAAATTACAATTGCAAAATTTGAAAAAAATTTTTTTTGTAACTATCGATTAAAAGTCATGGAGTAGACACATGTAAGTACAAAACATTTGCTTTGGAATATTATGCATGGAAAATCAGCCGAGATAGTGAAAAAAGAGACAATTGATCAAGAAGAGAGATACAAAAATCTAACAAACGAGTACCAGCAGCAGCCATACAACTCCATTATTCAATCCTTCAATTAGCTTAGCTTGAAAATGGACATTTTCGGCCAACTATCGAAGAAGATGTGAATATAAAAGATACTCTCTGACAACTCGACAAATTTAAATTCAAATTCTTTTTAAAATTTAAATAATTCAATTATTTTAAATATTAAACAGAATTTTTTTTTTTCAATTCAATTTCCCCAAAATCCGTATGAGACCAAATATTTTGATATAACATTTCGTTATTGCTCTACATCTATTATGCAAATGTCCCTTCCGAAAGACATAGGACATAAAAAGATTAATAGCGAGTATTAGTTTTCTTTCTTCTGAAAAACTATTTTTTTTTCACAATATTTTATAAAGAGTTTCTAAAAAGATTATAAATAGATAAGATAAGATTTTATTTTACGCAAGAACAGGATATCATAAAAAAGAACAAAAGACTTGTGGCATCCGTGGATACTCTGTGATTATATATGTACATATCGAAGAATTCAAGTTTATCATATCAATCGTATATTAAAATATTTTACAACTAATACGTAGATATCTGATGACAGCTGTTTTTTTAACCAAATGCCGCCAGTGGAATAACTGTTTCTCTGGAAAAATTATAAATCCGTCGTGGTGGTCGTTTGATTAGTTTTTCGGCTAATTTTGCTCTATTTATTAAAGTTGTGGTAGCAGTATTGGGTCTTGATATTTCCACAATAATCGGTTGAGACACCGGTGATGTTAATGCTGATTTAATCGAATTTATTGTTTGCACCATCTCATCTGGTTCTTTCTCGGTTACTTGTTCAACAGGTATTAGTGGTATTTCAGAAGGTAATCGTCGTACGTATCTTATAACAGGAGTGGGTGGTCTTGAACTAGCTAAAGTAAAATGTAAAATTTTTTTTATTGTCAGTATTTTGAAAGAATATTTTTGAACTCTATATCAATAATGTGATCTTGTTTTTTCGATAAAAATAATGTACTTACATCTTCGAGGTATATATTGAACATCTATCGTATTCACTTTTATAACTTGCATTGACAATAAATTTGGTATTTTTTCAGTTGTTTCACATATTTTTTCCCTATAATATAGACGATGAAAAGGAGTTTTGGACATACATTTTTTCATTGGTGGACGAGTAATGATTGCTATATATCTTTTACTCCATGGATGATAATTTGGTGAACGTTCAGTTTGATCAATCAAAGGTTTTTTTGGTACATGTCGTTTTGATTGTCGACCACTAAAAAAGAAAAAAATTTAGATTTTTTGATGAAGTTTTTCACACATTTTTTATTACATACACTAACCTTTTATCTGTTAGCTGCTTTTTTTGAACAATGGCAGTACTGAGTGATGTTATAGTGCTTGTACTACCACGCCGTAATTTTCGAACATTTTTTGGTAAAATTTGTATTTCTTCATTTAAATTTATAACTGTTGTTGTTGGCGATTGTTGACTATTGCCATCCTCATTGTTAAGTTTTGGTGTCAATGCTTCTCTTATTGGTGTACTTTTGGTTGATACTTTTGGGTCTTTTACATCCATGCTAAATGAAAGTTGAGTTAGATATCAACGTACCGAAAGATAAATGAAATAATTTTTTAAAATAATATCCAAAACAAGGCAAGAAAAAACGATTCATTGTTTTATTTTTTTCATATAAAAGTCTTATTCAACATATAAGTAGTTTAATACATTCAGCATTTAAACCACTTCTAGCACAAAATATAGAACATTATTTATCATATGATTTTTGTTTTCTTTACTCATTTTGAAAGTAAGTGTACTTAAAGAGAATTATGTAAAATTTCAAAAAAATGATATTTTTAAGATCACAAAAACATGCAAAAATAGAAAAATGAAAAAAATATTTCATGACAAAAAAGATATTGATTTCTAATTGACAGATTTATAGTGGATACTGTTTTACGAAAACAATGAAGTATTGACAAAAAAGAAGAGACAATTTTTCAGCTTCTTCTTCAAATCTCGTCAAATTGCACTATGGATGAATATAATTTAAGTTTCATTCTATGTTAGTTTCAGTTCAAAGATATGTTTTCAATCACATAAAATCATATTTTCTTCATGTAACTTCAGTGCAAATATTCATCATTGAATTAAAAATGATGCAGCTTCTTTTTTATCTCAAGCTGTATTTTTCAGAACAAAGTTTGATTTTTTGAATCAAATCTTTTTTTACTAATTAAAAGTATGTGATTCAAAAATATAAACACGTTAATTGAGAATATTTTTTTAATCATCAAGGATATAAAATACGATTGAAGGATCACTTATCGTTACACAATAAAATTCAATTTTTTCCACTGAACATCACGAGATAAAACAAGTAAGAAGTTCTACTAGTTGGTTAATCTTCTATCTTATCTGACTTTGAGCAAGAATGAATACTGTAAGATAGTTAAGAAGAGAGAGAAATACGATCATTCGATGAGCTTCACAAGTAGTCATTTCAAAAAAACTAGATTAAGCACCTCGTGTTTCTTGCTTTTGTTATGAACATTTTGTTATTTTATAGTTTTAATATGGAGAATAAACAAAATAGATCAACGCCGAAAATTGACAATGAAAGATATTTAAAATTAATAGTTAAACAAAAGACAAAAGCATTGAAAACTTGTAAACGTAAATTAATTGAATACGAACATACTATTGAAAGTCAACAAAAAATGATCGATCATCTATTAATCAATATTGTTCAAATGAAAACAGAAAATGAAATTGAACAACAATTATTTAGGTAACGCAGATTAGACTTTTATTTATGTATCACTTATTAGTCTCTATTTTCTAGTGAAATTAATTTGAAAAGAAATATCAGCAACGAGAAACAACGCAAATTTAACGATGAACCAAAACAGAAGAAACTCAAATCAATATCCAGTGTAAATCAAATGAATGATGAGGATTTTCTTATTCATGAACTAAACCGACATTTTGAGTAGTAACAGACACTTACCAATTATCACTATAGTTGTAAATTTGCTTACAAGTTGCTTTTGTAGATTTTGTGCAATAAAAAAATTGAAATAGAAATCTTCTAAATCACAGCTAGATCGATTACATTACCGCTCAAGTCTCCTTTCAAGGATTTGTAATAGTAATAAGTAAATTTTACTTTCGATAGCATTTTCACATCGCATACGAACATCTAAACAGTGACGGTATACTCACGCATACAAGTCAGAACACGTATTTTCACGTTTCGCGAAATTCATAGCCCCTCAACCAAGCAACGTGCAAAGTTGGGAAACGTCTTGTTTTGTACCTAACCATCTAAACACTTCCCTGTAATTCGCGTCAATAAGACCATTTTATACGAAAGCGACTCATACCAAAACTAATCAACATTTTCTTTAAACTAGTCAGCTGTTAGACTTTGAAATTGGTTAATTACCATTTAAAAGAAAATCTTTAAGCTACAAAATAAGACATTGGAGCAAAATTTTCCAATTCTACTTTGCGAGAATGACGAGCTACGAATTTAACAAAACGTTACTTACGTAAAAGTCGACTTTGACGTGGACAGAACAAATTTTGTTGTACAAAAACACGAAATATGCGTATTATCAGAGGATGATTGTATTGAAATGACTTTGCATTGTAAAATCTTTGGTGTTGTGTTAGTTCTATCAATTTTATCAAATTTCAAACTAACTAAGTTTCCAATCGTATATAACTAACCATAATTTTTGAGCATTATCATATAAGCTGTGTCTGTTGGCAATTGTTTTCAAGTACACGTCTTCCAGCTTCATCTCTTTATGTCGAAGATCTCATAGATTTAACAAAATATATGTTTTTTCTGATTTACATGGTATTGCTTCGCAAACACTACCAATTCAAACATTTATGCAAGCTTATGAAGATTATGTTAGTTTTGGTGTTAATCCAGTTCCAGAAACTTATAGTTGTAGCGGGGCTTGTGCCACAAAAGAAAATCTATTAAAACCATCAAAAGTACCATATGTTACAAAATCGTATCTTGGTAAAAAGAAACAATGTTCAAATAGATAAATGTAAAGCGTTCGATATGTACTATAATTTCTTGTGCTGCTGTTTGCTCTGCTGATAAATAATGCGTGTGCATGTTATCATTCGTTTAAACATGTATTTTAATTTTTCCTAGCGGAATTTTAATTTCTTTCCAATTATTTTTCACTTGAACTAGAACAAGGCAAGTGCTGTTACTTACGACATTTTTGTCTAAGTGCTCACCAATTATCATCACTGAAAATTTTCAAGTAAATTTACTTTTACTGGATTCAAGTACGTTTGTCAGCTACTTAACCGTTAACTCAAAGTACTTGTAAGTAAAATTACTTGTGGAAAACCACCATGGACTGGCTTCATTATCATGCGTTAAGTACCACTAGGGTAAACGTCTTCGTTAGATATGATACTTTAACCTTCGTTCAAAAGCAAATGATTGAAATGAATTTGATCATGCCAGAGTAGCCTGTGTAGGTTTGTAATGGGTGGTGATAGTTGGCACACGATAAGATAAAACATTTTGAAGTAACATGTAAGAGTTTGATGAATTTAAAGACGATGATCAGAGATAATGGTTAATTTCAATACAGAGACATAGAAGATTTCTTCTTAATTTGGGAAACTTTAAACACGAATGCAGATAATAATTATTAAAATTTGTGCCACTGAAGAAAATTTAACTAATAAATTGAAACGTCTGGCTTAGTAACATACGATACCCAGGAGAAAAAAGACGGGCAATAAACTGCTCATTAACTGCCAGTTTACAGTCTGCCTAAAAACTGCCAGTTGACAACGTGTTAACTGTCTAAAAACCACCTAAAAACTGTCTAGTTTATTGG
>CAJNOQ010003931.1:0-18705 GCA_905250885.1 Didymodactylos carnosus
AGGGGGGGGGGGCAGTTTGAGGGTGAGTCACCATACTCAAACTCCAAGGTGAGCACTTTTGGATGTTGACTTTTTCTAGAAGAAAGTTTAAAAGTCTAAAAAGTCTAAATTGCCGTTTACCACCATAACATCTACAACATCCAAAATTTGCACCATCACGCCTTCCTCGGTAAAATGGCCAAATTCGTGTACAATTTAGATTTTTGGTCAATTTCTAGTTGAATCTAGAAATACGGCCAAATTCCACTAGAATATAAATTTTTGGCCAATTTCCGTTGGAATTTGACCAAAACTTGTTACGGCCAAATTTCAAAATCCAAATTCCGTTTAGCCAATTTCCAGTTTACCGTCTCTATATCAAATCATTCTAGCTGATTGATTACACTTGATCCACACAGCAAAAAAATAAAAAGTGTCATTTTATGCAGAGTGCATAAATAAATGATGGTTAACATACCAACTGTGAGCAATCGGTAAATTTTCCAACGCAATTGGGTAAACCAACAACAGCTCGATCGTGCATCCTTTTTAGAGACGGATATGTAAAAATTTTTTTAAACTTCGGTTTTACATATCAGAAAAGTATTTTAACAAAAAAAGATGTTAAGACACAAAAGTGTCACCGAAAAAGTGTTAACTTTTTAATGCTTTTATTTTACTGTGTAGTTGTAATCAAGAAAAAATAACATAACAACTGTTTGTTTCCTGACTCCACTAACGCTGAAGTAGTGATTTAAGTTCTAATTAGTGTAAGAGATAACTCCAGTTGTGTGATTGTATTACGGTTAATATTTTTTATTCTTATTTCAATAAATCATCATATTATTAATTTTTGTTTCGTTTCTTTCCTTTTTGTATGCCTAAATATGATACAGAAATGGATTATGATGTAGGCCTTTCAAATGTCGTACAGTATTTTTTATTTTATTTCACTCGTTACGCCAACGTGACACATCTGTGTGGGGATGAGCTCTACTATTATTTCATTGTGAATTAAATAACATGCAAAAGGACCTTTCTTCTTTCTTGCTAAATGTGAACGGTAAATTTTGTTTTTTTGCATAATTTCTTTCTTTTCTTCTCTGTCACAATGAACAAACATATTTGTGTACATTCTTCTTTTCATCTCTCACTTTTTATCCTTTTAATATAATAATAAAGTCAAATGGATTGTGGTCAACTTGTTAATTATTATCAAATAGATGTTAACTGATGAGAGTAAAATATGAGCATTTGATGAACAATGATTTTGAATGAAAAAGTTCTATTATACATCGGTACATTATTCGCAACCGTTTGTAACAGAACACAAATCTATGTGGATGGAAAGTGTAAGTTATTGTAGATTGTCCACCTTAGTGGAATAAATACAATTCTTTTATTCTTTTTAGACTTTGAGTATCAGTTGCCTAACCGTACGGTAACCGTGTGCCCCACCTATTCCCTTGTCTCACTTGAATGTCCCCAACTAACTTCGAATTCGTTTGTAATCGATCAACAACAGCTTTCTCGTCGTGTTATCCGACGTCGACAACTGTGGAAACGTCTACCGGTGTACATCATCTCTATTGATTACGCTCGTTCATTTCCCTCTAAACTTGGTCTTGATCAAACATGTCAACCGGATATAACCGATGCATGCTATGATTATGATGGAAAATCGTTACCATATTTGATTACACTCTGTTCCGGAAAATCTCATTGTTCCGATATTCAAACATATCAAATTCGAGATCGTAGTCTTTGTCAATTTAAAGCTGTGACAGAAATTGGTTATCATTGCATACCGACATGGTATAATTCGGATATACAAACAAAATGTGATATTTGTAAAAATGGTTCATTAACAAATGACTACGGGTTCATTTATTCTCGAAATTATCCTCAAAATACGATTCGAACCACGTGTTATACAACTATTTATGCACGTCCTGATCATAAAACCGTTCTCTACTATGTTAATGGTGAATTGAATTACGATAGTCTAATGATTGAGAGTATTTCATCCGATGGTACTACGATTTTAAATATAACTTTAAATGGAAATATTTCGACAAGTTTATTGGCAGCCAGTACACATGAAATGAGAATAACGTTTGTTCCAAATACGTTCATTTATTCACAACATTCAACATATTATCTACTCTATTTTTATGCAATACCAATTTGTTCGTATGAATCATGTATCTTACCACCACTACCATCACCAATCACAACAACGAGTACCGTAACTTCAACAACAATAACAGTGCCAAGAACACAAACAACTGGTTGGACAACAATTCCAAGTAAACTAATTATTATTTTTCCTTTCTATCAATAATAATCCCATTTAATTTAGGTATTTGGATTATTATTCCAATTATTCTTGGTTATATTTTAATACTTTTACTTTCTATATTAATTGCATTATGTATACAGTAAGTGTAACGTTTAGTTTTAAAGTTGTTTCGATGTTTCATTTTATTTTCTAGACGTCGGCGTCGTCAACGATTTCAAAAGAATACTACTCGTTATTTTGACAATGGTGGAATTTCGAGTCGTGCTCAACTTGTTACACCCATTCCAGTCACTCAACGTTCAAGCTCTACGGTTTTACATCGTTCTGGTACAAGTAGTGGTGGTGGACTCGGCATCAACAGTAGTGATACTTCTCGTACTTCGTTCGCACGAAATATGGATAAATATCGAAAAGAAAGTCGAAGTGATTATGATCTTCACGATAATTATGCACAAGGTATTCGTAATGAATATTTTAATTGGGGACATCATCCTCATCGACGATCAAATCAATTTCAGACAATGCACGATTTTCGATCGAGTGATCAACATCGTCGTTCATTACCCAAGTCTTTCTCCGATTGTGAATTATGTAAACGTCGAGTTGCAGAAGAAGAAGGACGATATCGATCTTTTGATCATTTATCACCGCGAATGGAACGTATGGCCTTACCGAATTTATTTAATCGAAACGAATGGCACCGACGTACAGGTGATGATATAACACGTTATCAACGACGCGAATTTGGTGATTGGCGTTTAGATCCACCATCATCACATAATTTTGGTCAAATAGAATCATCCTCATTATCGTCACCACCACGTCGAACATATCGTGAAAAAATAAAAGAACGATTTCGTGAGCGATTAACCCATCGCAAACATTTTGGAAACGAAAATGAAGATCCGATAAATGAAACCTATAGAAATCAAGTACATGATGGAGTTGATAATAAACAATTCTATCATAATTCCTCTTCTCAAGGTCGGAAATCGATGCGTCGAGCTGTACGTTCATCAACTGCCGATCTCATTGATCGTCAAAATGTTGAATATTCTACCGTTTTACCTCGACATATTCGTCAACGAACACATAGTGAATCAAATGTTGTTTCTTCACCTAGTGCCGGTGTCAATGGTCATGTTCGTCATTTACCTGTTGAATATATCAATGAACCGAAAAATATGCGTACCGTTGAATATAGACGAAATTCAAGTTTAGAACGATTGACGATTGGTGGTGATCGTATGACAACAAATAATTATGGAAATGGGAATAGTAATAGTAATCATGTAAGGGAAAGTGATGATAACGGGACAACAAATTTTACAGTGAAACTCTATGATCATGACGATGCTAGAGATGAGAGGGAAATACAAGAAATGTCCGTGAAAATGAACGAATATTCGAGGGAAAGGGGTATTTCAAAGAGAAACATGGATTAGATATGTAGATTTTCTAAATCATTTTTCGTGTATATATTATGTGTGTGACTTTCAATTCCTGATAATAATTCTATATGCATTTGTCGTTTATTAGCAAAAATGTTTTTTTCCGTCGTTCAAAAAATTACCATTCGGCTTATATTATATTTTCACATATGCAATATGAAAATGAAATAAAATTAAAGATTGGTAAAATCTTCTAAGATGCAATTTATTTGTCACGTCAATATGCTGACAGATTTAGGAAAATGAAACTATATAGAACGAATAAGGGTTTAGGAGAGCTACTAAACCTTCCCTTAAATCATTTTTCATGAAAACTCTTAAATCCTTATTCGTTCTGTACAGTTTCATTTTTCTACACCCTTTTTAGACTTTTTGGAGTACACTTTTTCTTTTAGAGAACACAATTACTGATAGTAAATTGAATGAAATAATTCTCCTAGAATTCATAGGGAAATTGCAGAATTCTACACATTGTCTGAAATGTAGGAAATCTGCCATTACTGGCTATATTAGATGGTTTCATTCGAGAAAAAGGAAGGTGCAATTATCTTCATCAACGTTTACGTCTGCTCATGCCATGTTTAATAGAGTCCAGCCTTTTTCACTACTGATCAAATGGGTAAATTATTAATCTATGTAGGGGAAACAAAGGAGAAGATGGTAAGCAGTCGAATGAAGAAAGATTCAAGGACATTTGTAGAATGGGTGTCCCTGCCAAGGACACCCATTCTTACAAACGTCTCCGTTACGGCCGAAAGCAAGGAGTCCTTGCTTTCGGGCAGCGCGGAAACAGAGGCGCGGAAGAGGAAGAAAAGAAACAGTTTGAAATAAACGTGAGGAATAGACAAAGAGTCAAAATCGGAATTAATTGATTGAATTGTAGGAAAAAGATTTCTCATTGTTCCTTCTTTAACGGTTTTCTGGAGTAAATGTACGTTTGATCATCAAATTTTCCAGCACGCATGTCACATTTTTATTTTTCTTTCGAATGGTTAAAACCCCGAGTGTTTAGCATACTCACTACACTATATCCACTGTTGTTGTCCGTTCGATCGAATTGGTTTATTTTATTAATTCCTGTGCACTATATTTAATAATTCAATATAATAAACAAGATCGTGTATGATCTTATAAGACCTTACAGAAACAAGCTGTAAGAAATTATACGACCTTATAAGAAGTCACAAGATTTTATATCATCGAATAAGATCGTACGCTTGATCATTTTCTGACTAATAATAAGCAGTGACAATTATTGATGAAAAAATAATTTTTGAGTAAAAAGTTCTGGTGTCCACCTGCTAAGTGAGAAATGCCCATTGTGTGGGACGGTAACATAAGAGAGGGGAAAAACAGCCATTTGGCTTCAAAAACCTATTTAAACTTAAAACTTTGTTTTTTCTTCGGGCGAAGGAAAGCCCTGAAAGTTTTCACAAAAGTATGCCGTAGTCACACTTAAAATGCCTGCTATTCTCTAGTGACGGTCTAGGATTGCTTGACTAAGTGTGCCCAAAATACACATTTTGCACAGTAAGATTGGCCATACTGAGGCATGAAATATAGCTAACGAATTAAAACATTTTCTACTGAACTAGACAGAGTCTAAGGGAGCAGGTAACCAAAGGGGAGAAAGCAGGGGTTTCGATTGATTTCTGTAAGTGGAAGGCTAGAATTTTGGCAGAAAGCGATAAAATAGATCATACGAAAAATGTTCAGCGGGAAAACAAAAAAGGATTGTTAAACTTAAACGCTACACCCTGTTTGAGTCAGTGGTGTAACTAGGAGTTCTCTGACGCTGGGGTAAACGAAAGGGTTAGACAGAACATCTCGAGGGATACATACTTTTATTTGTTTACCGCCTCAAGCTTTTTGTGATATACTCTTCAACATGTACCCTTAACCGTCGTTTTTCAAAATCATTATCAATTTCTTCTCTATTATATTGTCGTAGGTGCACTCGTTCGAAGGGTTTTTTGGCCGTTTTCAGACTATTTTCATAAACCAAAAAAGGTTCATGGTCGTTTCAGAATGAAAAACCCTTTTCCGTTTTTTGATCTACCCACATTTTTTAGAGTGTGTTTAAGTGGGTTTGCAAAAACCAACAAAAAACTAAGATGGTCAATACTTAGTAAGCGTTTTGCTATTGACTAGATAAATACTCTATTCAGATATTTACATCTTTAGTGCAAAAATGTTTTTCGTCAAAATAAGTTGAGACGCAATTCTCAGCATCTTCTTATTAGAAAATTATCTTATAAGCATTTTCCGACATGTCTTTTAATGCGCTAATGATTAAACAGCTAATTTTTTTTCAAAAGTCCCTATATAGTTACTGTTGCCGTAAATGCTACACAGTATTTTTTTTACTACTTCTAGACGGTTCAACGCCTGCCATAATATTTTCTTCGCCTCGAAGGTTAACAAGTCAAACGCGATTCTCTGTCAAAGCAATATTTCAGCTATTTCTCTTCTCAAAATATCGCTAATAGATATTTGTAATATGATGGAAAAGATGTAGTACGTTCTACACTTTTACGTTTTTCAGTAATACAAATTTATTCGATGACAGTTTTGAATTGAATAGAAACAATTCTATTTTTATTTTTTTCGGTGATATCCAAATTCAGAGTGGATGTCTCATCAATTGTAA
This sequence comes from Didymodactylos carnosus, assembly GCA_905250885.1. Taxonomy (NCBI): domain Eukaryota; kingdom Metazoa; phylum Rotifera; class Eurotatoria; order Philodinida; family Philodinidae; genus Didymodactylos; species Didymodactylos carnosus. Next base: position 6,383 of record CAJNOQ010003931.1, read on the forward strand.
CCTATCTGAAAAAATGAAATACTATGTTATGTCTCTTGCATAAATGACCAAAGATATACAGTATACAAATAAAGAACTAAAAATTGAACGACTCAAATATATAAATTATTTTTAAAATGTAAGAGTTGTTTATCAACTCAGACACTTTTCCGGAAAAATTGTTATAGCTGAATAATGAATAATATTAGATTCAAAACACATATTGCACAACTCTATTTGTAGCTGAAATAGAATGCGGTATTCGTTTAGGTAATTCAGGTCGATCGAATAATAGTCGTGTTGTTGAATTTTTATCATCATATGGTGCAAGTTGATCCATAGATATATCAGAAAACCCCTAAAATAACAAATATGTATAGTAAAATAGAAGAAAATATATTATTGGAAATAATTACTTACTTTTGTGAGACCAGGTGTTTGTACAGCAACCGATTTTTTCGAATCTTTCCTTAGTGTAATTTTTTCACGTTGTGGATAAAGACGTTGCATTTTTTCAAAATTCGTAAATAATTCAGCATCTTTTCGCGGTACTAAACCCATATCACCAAGACGATAGTGTAAATTATCACGACGTTTATTATACTCTCTATACATAGAATATGTAAATGAGTACAGTCATTTGTCAATATATTAGCTGATCATCTTACTTTATGGTTAACGTTTTTTCTTGACCATTTTCCAATTGACCAATTTCTTCATTAAATTTTCTTTCTTCTAATATATGATGAATTTGTTCTTCACTCGGTTCATTTGTCAATATTTGATGTAATTGTTTAAAAAGATTTCCCGATTCAACTGAATCTTTTGTCACAGAAAAATTAGATGCACTCAAATGTAATGGTACCAATGCTTTTTCATTATTTTGTCGTTTAGTCTAAAGAGCAATAAACCGTTATGAAAGATGTATTAAATTATGTTTGTCAATACCTTTAATGCATCTGTGATCACAGATACAGCATCTCGTAAGTTTGACATTATTCGGGCGTTTTCATTCGTTGCACCAACTAATTCATTATCAAGAGTTCTTAGTCGATTTTCGTAGGAATGATTCTGATGTTTTTTATCCGAATAATTTTTTCTATAGAAGATATAAGTTAAATATTACTCTTTGTTTTCATCCTAAACAAATACATACTCGTTACTGAATAATGCCGCTCTTAAATCTTGCATTCGTCGTTCAATTTCATTCATTTGACAGAGACGTTCTTGATTTTCTGTAATTATTTCTTCTTGACTACGGAGCATATTTGCAAGTAATTGTATGACCTAACGGAAATTATAATGTCTAAGTCTGTAACAACACATTTAACTAACCGCTACTGCCTTTACCTCAGCCGATGTTGCATGTTGAAACGCATGTTCCTGCTCTTTTTTTTCTAAAATTCGAACAGTTTTTCCCATATTAACATTCTAAAATATCAGAAAAATGATGTTGATGATTGCTATACACAACAATAAGGACTCTGTCGGATTTGGTGTCACCCTTGAACCAAGAAACCAAATATGCAGTTTTGTATTTTGTTTGTCTCCTCACTCCCGAGGTATAGGAGGGTAAAAATTTCAGGAGAGATACAATTTCAGATGGGCTACAATTCCTGATGGTTAAAAGTGCGAAATTATATTTCTGAAATCCGTTAGTTTTTCAAGGGGTCTCTAGAAAACCTATTATACTTGGATTTATTATTTTGATATTTTGAAGGTAGCAGTGGAGGAGCATCTAAAAATATGTCTGTGTCGAAGTTTTGAGTGTCATCAAATAATATTTAGAGGAGATATGCGTATTGGGCTTCTAAGATATTCATAAGTTCACGGTAACTTCTAACTAAAGAGCTGCTTTTGGCATCTTTACTCACTCAAAACTAAAACTCAAATAGTACATTGTGTAGCCCCAGATGAGTTCTACAAAACTGTGTATTTAGATTGGTAAAACAAGCGAGCTTTGGAGCTGGGCGGGCCAAAGTATAGAGTCGACTGTATGATCCATCCTTGCAATCAGGTATATACCCAGCAAAGTTACCTATAAGAGCGTTTGAAAATTTCTAGTATAGTCTACTCGACTTAGTTTTTTACGCTGAACCTGAATATGATCTTATATTTAGACTTTGGTTAACAAGTGGTACATAAAATAATGAAAACTGAACAAGAAAAAGGACAAACGACCTTAAAATTGGACTTCAGATTTTAATGCAAGGTCATTTTGGGTATGACGCCCCCTAACAGGAGAACTTTCAAATCGTGAATTTTGTAGCTCTACCTCGTGTGCAATTTCTGGCAAACGTTGACGCTTGGTCATCTATCCTGTGGGACACACGACTCAAAATACTGAAAGACATCGAAGTCGAAAAGCCGTAGAAATTGATGAAAAGTCGAATTTTTCTCCGCTAGTAAGGAGCGGATGGAGGGGTTGGATATAGGGGCTTGTAGCCCAAGGCGAGATCTACAAAAGTGTATAGAGAGAATATGTCGTTTTGATTTCTCTGGGTGACAGTAATGGCTATCATGACGCTCGACCAGTATACTGATCCTAGATCCTGTAAGCTTAGATAAAAATAGGATTTCTTATATACCATTCGACGTGCCGCGAGCTGTTCTACAAAACTGCATATTTGGTTTCTTGGTTCAAGGGGAGCACCAAATCCGACAGGGTCCTTTGCCACCTACTTACTCCGTCTTCAATTTGTCCACTTTCAACGTTAACTCTTGATGAATTTTCTTCCATGTCATTTAAAGTTTGTTCAATTCGTGCATTTTCATTAATCGTTCGTTTTGTTGTCTCAGCCATTTGTTTATTTGATGCACGACGAAATTCCGATGCAACAGCATTCACACGCTGAACCATATCACGTTTTAATCTACATGAGTTAATAAAAAAGATTGAACTATTATCTTAAAGAACTTGTCAGAAGCATTGCCATAGGGGGACGAAAATGTGTAAAATTTCTTCCTGAATATATGCACAAATATGTAATCAATACTCACTAGTCTACCTATCATTTCCCTTAAACTTAGCTACAAGAAACATCCAATTCTCGCTCTGGTACGAATACACCTTTATTTCAACAACTACTGCTGTTGTTGTTCATAAGTTAGATGATGAAGCGGGTACTAACGAGAGAGGAAGATCAAATAGTGAGTTACAAGACACCATGCCGTTCGTGTCCTGTCCGTCTGACCACTCTTGATGGGGGAAGGGTATGACCGAAAGTACAAAAACAGCCATTTAGCCGCTAAAATCTCGTTAAACTTAAAACTTCCTTTTTTCCTTCTGACGAAGGAAAGCTCTGAAAGTTTCACAAAAACAAGAAAAACACTAACCTGTCACGATCTTGTTGGTCTTTTTTCTTAATTCTTTCCAATTTGTTGTAATGTTCTTGTTCTTTTAATTTTAATGTTTCTTGTTGATTTTTTCGTTGTGCTAAATAATGTTCTTGTTTATTACGAAAATTTTCCAAATCATTAACTTGATTTCCTATAAAACATCATCAACAAAATAGACAGTTTAACAATGTAGATAGAAATTGTTCTGCTCACTTAATTCATTATTTTCTGCTTCATAACGTTCTTTTAAATCGTGTATTTCTGTTCGTAAATCAATTAACTGTTTTTCTAACATTTCTTTTTCTAAATCTTTTGCTTGTGATAGACCAACAATACGATCTTTTAAGTCTTGAATTTCTTCTTCTTTTTGTTCCAATTGTTTTTTAGCATACTTAAGCAATTCAAAATCTTGTTCCAATGTTTTTACTTGATCAAATTCTTGTTTCTGACGTTCTTTTAGTTCAGCACAGCGTTTTTCATATCTATAAAAATCATTTTAAAAGAAAAGCTAATGATTTATATGTTTTATAGATACTTACTGGACGTATTGTCTTTCGAGTATTTCAATTTGCATTGTATAGAATTTTTTATCATTTTCACTAAGCGGCTTTTCGGCCACATAATCAGGTACTGCTGGTCCTTTATCTTTTTTCTTTTTACCTTTGCCTTTATCTTTTTTGGGACCCATTTTTCGTTTATCTAAAATAGAATACAAAAATCCATTGTAAAAGTAAGATTATAGATAAGCAAAAAGCTATGGAACAAACAAAAAACTGTGACAGGTCCAAACTAACATGGTGTATCTGGTACCATTTATTATCTAATGATCTTCTGAAAGCAATTTACAGATAATATGAAAATAACGAACTATAAATAAAATCACTAATTAGAGATTTTTACATGTTTAAAACGTATCACGGAGAGATACCATCAAGTATATCACTTAGGCGAAAAATATATTCAAAAAATCGAGGGAAAATATGGAAAAAACCTAATTTATTACACACTGCGATAGAAATACAAAATCAGAAGTTTCTTAACTGTACTATATCCTCTTTACATGGTCCACTCAGAGTACAGCACTCAGCAGTTAAATAAAAAATAAAGTATTGCAAAAATTAGACAATGCAATCGAAAAAATAATGAGTTCTTTCGACAAAATCTATATTATACTACTCAAGTTGAAACGATTGATGGCCGTTTATTTGAAATTACACTAACATTTTTCAACAACGATTCTGATCGATGTTGCATTTGATACGGGACTGGATTCTAAAAATTTTGAAAGTTATATTAATTAATCCATCACTATACACTTGGCGAAATTAGAATAACTTACCCGATTAGAAACAGACGTTTGTACTCCAACTGATTTTGATGTGACTTTTTTCAATGCACCCAAACGAACCGGTGGCGATAAGCTTCTTTCGTCATGTTGTGGTTCAAATAAGTTATTTGAGAAAAAGCTAAAATATATCGTTAGATTGTATTAAATCTTATAACCACTTAACATTCTTACCCTATCGGTGATGATGTTTCTTTAGCTAAATCATTTAGCTTCGGACCTACGCCTAACTGTGTTGCCAAATTCAATAAAAGAATAATATGTTCGAATACCCGAAATCGAACGTCCATGTCCGAACGCGTCTTATCGGTGGTGTTATCATTTGATACCTAGCAGATGCAAATACAATACATCACTGTGTGTCAAAATAGTTCATATATAGACTAGAGACCACGAGGAACAATCTAGTGCAAAACGCAACTGTTCAGCACATTTCGTTCTCGAGACATATAAGAAACAACAAAATTCAGTTGAGTGGTTGAATAATTGTAAGACTTACCTCTATTGCCTGTTCTAATGCTTCTACGACATTATCAATAATTTGTTGTGTTTTTTCATTTTCATGCTCCAGTTTAGACAATGATTCTTCACGTTGAGATACTGTTCGACGTAATAATTCATTTTCTTCAATTGCTTGATAACTCTGTTTTCTGAAAACCGAAAGAACAATTATTGATCTTGTCTGTTTAACAATTGAACTTTATTTTCTTATATTAAACTCACATTAACAAGCAGATTCGTCACTGATATTTTAAAAAGCTGTTGCAGATTCAATTTTTATGACTAGCTGTCGATTTACAGCTAATATACTATTGTATGATCGACTTACTCTGCTCGCTCGTTCATCTCTTCTAATTGTTCAATTAAATTTCGTGTATCTTCAAGTGCGGACACTTTTTCTTCTAAATTTTGAATGAATCGTTCATTTGTTGAACATTCATCCGTTAATTTTTCAATAAGCTGAGCAAAAAAACAAAATTTATCAACGACAACGATTATAGTCAATCGAAACTTACCTGATTTGTTTTTTTCTGTTTTTTAGCCATCATTCGTTCTCGTTCTTCTAATAGGCTCAACTCTAATGATAAAGTCTTTTTCTAAAGGTGAGATGAGAGAGTCACTGTGTTAATAATCTATAATTAGAGTTGAATTATGTACCCCTTCTCTTATTTTTCCATTCTTTAATTCTGTTTGATTGTTTTCATCTTCGATTCCAATCATTTTCTGATTTAATCGAACATTTTCTAGAATTATTTGTCTCGTTGTTTGGACAACTTGCATTTTTGAAACACGACGAAATTCAGATGATAAATCATTTACACGAGAACCCATATCTTTTCGCAATCTAAAGAGACGAAACGCAAATAAAAATATTGACTTGCTACTATTAAGAACGGCACGAGCCTAGACTTGAGTTCTTCTACTTTCCAAAAGAAATTTCGAAAGAAGTAGAAATATAGAACAATCATTTTCCTAGAGGTCACAGAGGTTTTGCAATGTTTTCTATCAGTTTTATACTAATTATAATAATGTCTTCCACTACAAAGTTTGCAAAAGATGAATGATATTCCTGACCAGTATACATACCTATCTTTTTCTAAAACGGCATCTTTCTCTTTGTAATAGATTTCTTCGTTGTATTCATGTTCTTGTTCTTTTAATTTGGAATCTAATTCATCGATTTGACTTAATAGTGCTTCTTTTTTACTCTTTAATTCATCCAATGAGTTCAGTTTTGAACCTAAAATGTGCAAAAACAATATACCAAATTACCACCAGTTAGTGAACGTTTAAATCTCCACTACCAATGACTATGTATAATACAGTAACTGATGAGTTATATGTTGTTACTTTTTAGACTCCTGAGTACTGTCAGGAGTGTTGCACTCCGTGCTGGGGTCAAGGGATATTCCCATCCAATAATTCAAACGTTTCCCTTTTTCGCAGCAAAAGGCTATCGTACTATCTCTGCAACAGTTTTGGATTCCATTAACCCTCATAAAAAAATTTGAAGATCGCGACATCCCTGATTACTATGACTAATGGCAATTTTTATAACGCACTATACGTTATTAAAATTCGCTAAGCGCATCAGAAGACACGCACTATCCGTAACAAGGAATCTTCGATCTTCACAGCTGTGCATTCAACGGCGTTAACTTTGCACGTACGTAACATGTGGTTTTCGTTTTCATTCTTTTCCCTTGTTTCTTGTAAATCTCTTGTTCTCAATTCGTTTATTTGTTTCAGTAAATCTGATCGTTCATTTTCTTTGGCTTCGTCTAATTCTCTTAACTGTTGATTATAGTTATTAATTTCAAAATTAATTTCATCCATTTGTCGAGTCAAAAATGTCCGTGATCCAAGACGAATTTCTTTTAATGATTCTATGCGAGCCATATTATCTTGTTGAGATACTAAATACTTATCACATTGAGCTTGTAAACTAAACGAGTAGAATTGATATTCCATTACGAATAGTATGATTATTATTAAGGTCAAAACTTACTTTGTTACTTTTTTTCTGAGTGTAGTAATTTGTGTCATATAATACTGTTTTGTTTTTTCTTCCATTTGAATTTCTGGTTCCGCATTTCCAGCTTCATCTGCCTTCTTTTCTGAACCTTTCTTCTTTCCTTTGCCTTTGCCTTTCTTTTTGCCTGGCATCCTTAGAAAAGATGTGATCTAAAAGTGCAAGATGTTCTCAAATACAAGCAGTGGAATAGCTAACATTTTCTAATGGAGGAGTCGAACATTTTTTCACCACATCGAAAATTTTTGATTATTTATTCCCTTAGAAAGGACAACGCTTAGAGAGGTCACTTTCAGGAAAGATTACAGTAAAAAGAAGAGTGAGCAAACACATATCGCTGATGGCTGATATTTAATCCAGTCTTTCCAGTGGAAGTCAAATTTCCAATGGGAGAGCCTTTGCCCCTAGGTCCTCCCCTTGGCTACGTCACTGGATACAAGATACGTCAAAATTCGTACTCAGCAGACAAGAAAAGTCCACCACTTCTTTTATTAATCGGATTCAGCCGAAAAAGTATTTAACCCTCAAAGAAGTATCAGACTAGATACTAAACACCAAAGATTGCTTTATTTGTTAATAAAGATGATAATGTATAGAAAACGATTCGGCTTAATTAGTTATTACCGAAAAAGGTCTCGATAATATAGCATTGCCCGAAGCAGAGTCATGGCAACATTACCTATGGTTTCGTTCGTAAAGTTATGACTATGCATGCTGAAGCTGTGTTCACGATGTAAAATGATTGTAAAACTAAGGTACAACCGTTCATACATATAACAGATCAGTGTACTTGAGTATTTTTTGATTCGCTTTCAACTAGCGGCATCTATTAGCAGAATTTACTATTAGTCCGTTTTTTCAGCTAAACAATGATTGTACAGTAATGTCCGGCGTTTAAAAATGAAGCAATAAAAAAAGATAAAAAGAAATGAACAAGTAAAGGATCAGGAGTTTCACGGAAAAACGTACGTCTGACTTAGGTGCATGACTTAATTCAAGATTTAATTCATTCTTAAGTTTAACTTGAGCCAAACTTAAGTTTTTTCGTGCGACGAGCTTGTGACTTTTTCTTAGCTCTTCTGTTTGATTAAACTAAGTGTTTAACATTTGCTCGGTCTTTGCATCGCTTTTAAAGGAGTAGGTAAATATCGCTAGAAGAAGGTATACGGAGGTGTTATAAGCAACGATATTTACCCCTTTGTTTACTTAAGTTTATATCTTTTTATTTACTTATTTGTTTAGCGGAGGGCATCATGTTACAGGCGAATGACAATCACCTTCAGCTAAAAAAAGATGCATCTTCTATCATTAACTGTTTGAGCAACCTGGTCGATGTCTCCCGTTTGCAGCTTACTAAAAACAGCTAAAAGTACTTAGAACAAGTCTAAAATATTTGGGACGAAGAGAAGATTTGGAAGTACGCTGTATCCTTACATGCCAGTCCTGGGAAGATTGGTTTCTAGACGGAAAAGAAAGTTTGGGAAAATTTTTCAATTATAAATGTGAGATCTACGTTCTAGATATAAATCCGAATTTGTTTTGTGTAAAATGGCTGAAAGTGAGGAAACTCTAAATGATACCGTCCAACTGAAAAAAGGTATGTTTCTTACGGCTTTTTAAATACTCTTTCTACTCTTCTTTGTTTTCCAGCAAAGTTAAAGAAGAAAAAACGAAAATTAGAAAGTAATGGATCTGGTAAGTCCTAGAGTTTAAATAACCGGGCAAAGAATTAGATGATGTTTTTGTCCTCTTTTCAGGTATTAAAAAGGCCAAAAAAATCAAACTTCAACACGATGAGGATAATGATTGGTTTTCTCAAGATGATGATGTTGACAGAACGAATGAAGAAGAGCATAACCATTCAACTATTTCTACAAATGGAGAACATTCAGTAACAACAACAACAAACCAAGAAACACAGGCGGATAAAAAATCTCCGAGTATGTAAACATTACGAGTATTCTTTGAATGAGTTCTAGACTGAATGTAAAGTTTCGTTATGTCGTGTTTTGATAAGAGAATGTTTTCTATATATCAGAACATTCCACATAATGTTTGCTAGATAATAAGCGATTAATTTTATTTTGTCTTGGCTTATGTATTGTTTTTTTATATTGTTCAGATGTAGCCATATTCGGTGACCATTTATCACGGATAACATTTGACACATTAAAAGAGAAAGGTGTATCCGATTTAACATTAAAAGCGATTCGAGATATGAATTTTGAACAAATGACAGAGATTCAAGAAAAGACAATACCGCATTTATTAGAAGGAAGGTATGTATGCAGAATCTAATTTGACCTTAATAAATCTTTAGTTATTTTTGTTTCATATATTTAGAGATCTATTAGCATCAGCCAAAACGGGTAGTGGCAAAACATTGGCATTCTTAATTCCAGTCGTCGAGTTAATGTATAAATTAAGATTTATGCCACGAAATGGTCTGTATTGTGTTTATCTCTACTGTTATTATTCTAATGATTTTTGTTTTAGGCACAGGAGCTGTCATTATATCTCCTACTCGTGAATTAGCCATGCAAACGTATAGTGTTCTGAAAGAACTTTTGGCTCATCACCATTTTACTTATGGGCTAATTATGGGTGGCACGGGTAGACAAGATGAAGTTAAAAAATTAGTTAAAGGTGTTAATATTGTTGTGGCTACTCCAGGAAGATTACTTGATCATTTACAAGTAAGGCGAAAGTTACAAATTATTAATTGTTGTAATAACAAGAATTGCGAAATTCTAAACACAAACTGTTTCGAATACACACTCAGTTTATAACTGCTTTTTTTCTCCTATTTCAGAATACTAAAGAATTTATGTATAAAAATTTACAATGTCTTGTTATTGATGAAGCTGATCGTATTCTAGATATTGGATTTGAAGAAGAAATGAAGCAAATTATTAAAATATTACCAAGTACGCATATGATACTTAGTGAATTTTTCGTAAATTTCGATTGTCACTGTTATGAAAGAGAAACATTGTCATAAAGGATATGCACTTACACTTATAAGTGTTACAACTCTAGAACAATATTAACTAACTAGCTGGACAGTATGAGCATAAAACGGTTTCTATTGATTTTTCTGAGAGAATTATTTCTTCAAACGGTTGTTTATTACTCTTTAGAACGTCGTCAAACAATGTTATTTTCCGCCACTCAGACTCCTCGCACAGAAGATTTAGCTAAGATGTCATTAAAAAAAGAACCATTATATGTAGGTGTTGATGATCAGAAAGACCAAGCAACAGTAGAAGGACTGGAACAAGTACGTTATATTTTTTTTATTAATTTATTTCTTTATAATTATATTGTTTTTGTAGGGTTACGTTGTGGTTGCAGAAGACAAGCGTTTTCTATTATTATTTACATTTTTAAAGAAGAACCAAAAAAAGAAAATGATGGTATTTTTTAGTTCATGTATGGCAGTGAAATATTACAATGAGTTATTAAATTATATTGATATTCCTGTATTAAGTATACATGTGAGTAACTTTGTTCAGATAGAAGACGCTTATCTTATATTCTGCATGGAGACTCCACTACGAAGAAGAATTATGTTTTTACTCTTTTGTCTAACTTTGTGTCTTGTTTCAGGGTAAACAAAAGCAAGCGAGACGTACCCACACATTTTTTGAATTTTGTAACGCAGAATCAGGTATATTATTATGTACCGATGTAGCCGCTCGTGGTTTGGACATACCATCTGTGGATTGGATTATTCAATTCGATCCACCAGATGATCCAAAAGTAAGTGAATGAGAGATCTGTTTTACTCGATGCTTTATTACTTATCGTATTTAATTCATCACAGGAATATATTCATCGGGTCGGTCGTACTGCTCGTGCTGGAGCACGTGGGCATGCTCTATTAATATTAACACCATTAGAATTAGGATTTTTAAGGTATTTAAAACAAGCACGTGTTACAGTGAATGAATTTGAATTTTCATGGAGTAAAATTGCCGATATTCAGCCACAAGTGAGTTTAACTGGCAAATAAGTCTTTTTCAGCCGTATATTTCATAACTTAAGAGGGATAAACGAAGTACATCACGTCTCATTGAAATTAAAAAAGAACTGCCAGCAGTTTGTATGAAGTTATTGCTCTTCTATCACGACCGTGAGACATTGTTACTTTCATTTGACCTAAAGACTAAGGTTGATTCTCAACTTACAATAATCAAGTAATTTTTTGATATTTGATTTTCTATTTTAGCTTGAGAAATTAATTGAAAAAAATTATTTCCTTCATCTAAGTGCAAAAGAAGCATACAAAGCCTATGTTCGGGCCTATGCAAGTCATAGTATGAAAAATGTTTACAATGTTGAACAATTGGATTTAGTTAAAGTTGCAGTGAGCTTTGGTTTTCGTGTACCACCAGTTGTCGATCTGGGTATGATAATAAATATGAAAAGCTATTCATTGTTAATTTCTTTTTGTTTGCAGGTGTATATCATAGTAAAAAAACAAAGAAACAAGCAATGGGTTTTCAACGACCAAAACAAGAAAAAAAAGCAAAAATATTTAAAAATTTAAGCAGTAATACAACAAAAAAATATACACGTTAATCTATTATTAGTCTTATTGTTACTTTTCTGTATCGTTGTTTTGTGTTCTTCATTAATAAAGCATCGTGATCAGCGTAAATATCTTTGAATTATTAGTTATCAAATATAGTACATCTTTTCTACTACGATCCGTTGTAAAATTGCTTTATACCATTCTGGAATGTATGCACAAGATACTAGCATGCGTTCTTTATGCATAAAAACACAATACATTCGAAAAAAGATATTCGGCTATAAGGTTCAATAACAAATGCCATCAAAACAACAGAGTGCTATATACTAATAATTCAGTATTTTATAGTATGATTTCTCGAGAGAACATTGAATTTCACCTGATAAAAGTTCTACCATACATGTAAGTATATCTATTACACCTTTTTGAAGTAACATAAGGTTCGCAAAGTTCGAAATTACAACACTATCTCAGATGTTTTTAAAAAACATATAGATCGATAGAGCTCGACGAGCTGAACACGATGGTATCGTCAGAATCGAGAAAATACCTTTCCGTAATGGTAGTATTGGCAAAATACTGAAATTCTC